>VDFB02161510.1:0-27999 GCA_007258455.2 Sequoia sempervirens | reverse complement strand
AAACTAGATATTAGACATGAAGTGGATATCCAATTTTTAGTACTTTGGATTGGGAATTTCTATGGAGAAATGTACTAACACCCAACCCAAAAAAAAAGTCAACTCAAGATTTTCGCGTTTTTTGGTGAGTTCAAAATGATACTTTTTTCATGTTGCCACTTTTTGGCCCATCATGATCCTGCACATACCCAATTGTAAATCAGGTAGTTGTTATTGCTAAGGTGGATCACTCCTTTCTTCGAAGGCCATACACTTATGATTGGATCAAGTGTTCTTTTCTTTAGAAAATTCCTATTGCCTTTTTGATAGGTTAATTATTATTTGATTAAATGGGTTATGAACCACTTATTTCACACAAATATCTTTATGAAAGAATTATATTGGCATGAAATTAAATATGATTTGTATTCCAATGTAAAAATTACAAAGAATGGAAACAATTCTTTCAATACATAAACTATTATGTAGTAGTCAATTAAAATGAAAAAGCTTACTCTATATTAGTTAGGATACACAACTAAGAAAATGATATAAAGTGACTTATTTATCCTAGAGGAACTAAGTATATAGTATACAAAGAAAACCAACAAACCCACAACTACCCCTATTTTGAAGGAGTTTAGTTTTCTCCCCTTCCTGATCTCGCTAATATTGTCTAATTATTTTAAAGAGATGAAGGGTCATAACACAACTTTATTCAACCCAATAAATAGCTTGGTTAATGAAACTTGACAAAAGTAACAAAACAATTGCTACATTTGGCATTTCATGTTGAATGAAGAGTGGTGACACACCTACTTATAATAATAAAAACACTATTTTATAAGAAGGCTTGACATTAGAAAAGATAAGTGTTACTAAGTAGTTTAATAAAATAATTATTATAGTTTTACCAACAGAGTACTATTCATGCTTGCATGGCTTCTTTAGTTAATATATGGGGGAGATAGAGATAGATGGGGAGAGAAAGAGAGAGAGAGATAGATATATGGGAAGAGAAAGAGAGATGGAGATATATGGGAAGAGAAAGGAAGAGAGGTGGAGATAGAGAGTCGATGGATAGATAGTGGCATAGATAGTGGCAGATATAGAGATATAGAGAGTGATAGGGAGAAATATATCAATCGCCATCCCTATATCTCTATCTATTCATCCTTATCTCTTTATCTCTCTACCTCTCTCTATTTATTTTTCTCCCTTTCTATTTGTATGTTTGTTATTATCTCCATCTCTCTATATATTTTCTTCCCTATATTTATCTTTGTCTCCTTAAGTGTGCAATGGGTACATTGAAGAGGTCTTAAAGGAGAATTATCATATCTTTAATCAAATGGCATGCTACCTTGAGCATAACTCCCCAAGGACACATGCCATCCTTGGATTGTTGACATGAAACAACTAATCAAAATTTAGTTTCTCTCTCATATTAATTATATATTTATTATATTAAATATATATTATATTAATTATATTTGTATTATATAAAAATATACTTATTATTAATTATTAATTATAATAATTTTATACGTATTTAATAATTTTATTAAAGAATATAATATATAATTATAATAAGTTGAATAATTATATTATTTATTATGTAAAATATAGCTAATATATACTTAACTATATTGTAGAATATTCAAACCTAGCTAAATGGCACAAAAATTTTCTTTTTAATTAACATACTATAAAACCTAATGAAACCAGGTTGTAGCTTGTCAAATCGGAGAAGTGAAAGGTCAATACCAACTCTGAGGAAGAGTTTGGAGTAGTGAAAACAAGGTCAATGCTAGCGTTGAGGAAGAGTTTGGAGTTAAAACAAGGTTAATACCAGCCCCAACAAAGAGTTTGGAGGAGTGAAAACAAGGTCAATACCAACACTGAGAATGAGGTTGAGGGCACTCAGGGAAAATCGATGACCAAGGGGCAATGAGTACTGTAAGTTTGGCACCCCCATTCTCTTTAACCTGCAATTTTCATGCCTAGTTTCCAAAGATATTCTCATACATTGGCACCCCCATTCTCATAAAATGGTATAAGATAGGACAAAAAAATAAAATAGTTTAGTCTTTCACATTTTTATCGACCAACCTTAGGTCTTGGTAAAACTCCCATAATCTACCCACATCTTGGTTGAGGTCTAGGATTTCATCACACGGCCTTCATCACATGAGTTTGAAGCAATTGTACGCTTAACCCAAGTATATGATAGGCTAAGGTAGATCTAATGAATGGAAATAGAGGCATAAAATTCTTCTTTAATACCTCCACCACAAACATATGCAAGGTGTTGGTTGTTTTTATGGTAAGCAGGTTGATCTTCTAATCTACCGATGGAATTTCCAATTCCAATAAAGGGTAGCTCGAAGGACCTGGACCAACTAATGAGGATTTTAAAGACCTCCTACACTTTGGGCTCTGCAAGACCCAGGAGGTTGATCCCTTAATGCGTTTACAACCTCTGTACCATCATCATAAACAAAATTAACAACAATAGATAATCTCATTTAATAGCTCAACATAATAAGATAATATCAAATAGAATTAGTTGTTTATCAATAATATCAACTATTTGGAGCATGAGATAACTACAACAATATTTCACAGTAAAAGATAGTCATTGATTTGAAATTTGTAGCAAGATCTAGGTAAAGGAAAATAAATACTGAACAATACGAATAAGTACAACTTTGATCAGTGCCATATATCCATTGGAGGAGTCAAATTTATAAGCATCTAAGGGTTTATGACATATTTAACACATAACATATAAGATCCTTGATAACATTGCTTTACAATCTCATCAATATTTATTCTAACCCAAGACTACTTATCAAATCCTTATACAGAACATATCCACCTACAATCCCATTCAAGCATTTTAATTAATTCCTTGAATTAAAGCTAAAACAAGAATCATACACACCACAACAGTGAAATGAACGAAACAACCCTTGATCATTTTATTCAAAATTTAGATATGCTTGTACAATAGAGAGACATGATTTTGAATTAATCCTATCAATTCAAATGTCAATACTATCATAAAACATCAAATCCCCATGAATTCAAAACCTACTACAGAATGACTCAAAACCGAAATTGCATTTTCCCTAAAACCATCAAACTTTACAATTTGCTCTGTAACTTCATCTAGACTCAACCAAAAATATCTAACTTGCTAACCTGTACTTTTGGCCTTGAAATCCTTCTTATAGAAAAAGAAGGAGCAAACAAGCACCGGGCCAAAAAGTATGTGTCACCAGCCAATTGGACCGCCTTGTGATATTCCAAAAAGTAACGGTCCAAAACATCCCACCCAAGGCATAAGATAAACACTATGGTTTTACATGAAGACAAAGGTAAAACCCCAACCTTAGGCTTTTCACAAACACCATAGATGACTAGAGACATAAGGCAAGATAAAAATGGGACACAAAGAGAAAAAATTTGAAGTTCCATCACAAGGAAAGGTCTCCTCCCTTCTTGGTAGTGATAACCTCCTCCACACACAACCCTTAAAAATTATGAATAGAGGAATATAATCTTTGAAGAACTCAAAGTTGATTCTCTCCTACTGGATGCAATTGGTCATTTTATCCTTACAAACATTTATAGTGATTACTATAGGCACATAGACCAATTCTTCATAATAGAAGAATTTGATCATACTTTTCCAATGATGGCATTATGAGAAAACCTTAGGTTAAATGAATAATTCCTAGCTAAGTTCTTTAAATCATGTCCAACCGTATAAGAGAAGATTGTTGCTATGTGTACCTAGATACCATGGAGAAAGGCTATTTGGGATCTTTCATCAATCATCCTACCTTAAAACATACCAAAAGTCCCCTAGCAATTAGACATAGGAAGATTTAAGATGACTTAAAAAAAAATTATTGCCAAAGCATAAACTTATGATGACTTAACCAAGCCTAGTACACACTCCCTCCCCGTTAACATATTAGACTTATGGAAATTAAATGTAAATTTTTTGCTATTTTTAGTCATGTATGTGTCCAATAAACCACTTGGTGGTGTTTCCATTCAAGTTTATTTACATGAATGAAGAGAAAAAGTCCTTTGATTACAATTAGAGAATACATTTGAGGCCTTGGTTGTGTAACTAGTAGACCATAGTCACATTTAACACTTGTTACAAAGTTTGGGAGTTAAAACGTTAAGTAGATTTGATTTTTGATGGACACATTTGGATGGTAGTAACAATAACTTGCAATCTATCAAGACTTGATTACCTTATAACCTGTGAAATTCTAGTGATGAAAGGATAGATTAATCATAATGTCACCTTAGGATCACATCACCATGAAAGAACTTCATCCAACATCCTTATGAGTGCAGGTACCGCCAAATAGGTATTTGTCAAATCTATCTTCCTTAAGTGAGGGAAATTCAAGAAGAGAAGAGAAAAGCGAGACATGTAGTATGTCTAAAAGAGGGAGATCAACTAGAGGTCAAAATATTAGAAGAAAATTTTGTAAACGCATGTAATTTTTTCTTGCTGAAGGGGGGTCATGTTCTTATGATGATGAGAGCATAGGCAATGTCGAGGTTCCCTTGAGGTACAAACATCTATGGAAACAATGGGTACCCAAGGAACTTCCTCCAATAAACACTAATTTTTGTGTCAACGAGAGGATATATCGCATAACAACATCGTCATTACATGGTTTGGGCCTATTTTGCATAGATGGCATAAGGTCTATTATGAAAAAGTTACTGAATTGATGGAGTATGTTGGACCTTATTACAGTTACAAAGATTGGATGCAACTAGTTCGATATACACAAAGTATGTGTAGGTATGCACTGTCAAAAAATTATATACTGCTAAAAGATAAGGATCAAAATAAAGGAGTGGCTATGTACATTGACAGAAGGCCAAAAGCATCAGGGAATATTGTAGGGTTTATAAATAGTACATGACCCAGGTCAACAAATAAGCAACCCAATTGCATATTTGAGGCACAAGAGGGAAACCCTGTATTTGTATATGCGATAAAATCAATAACTACAGGGGAAGAGTTTCTAATCGATTACAATTTGAATCACTTAGTTACAAACACAATTACTATGGGGGTGGTATGTACTATGTACCATTTTACCCAACCTCCAATTAATGACTCCAATATACCATTTTATTCTTCTTCTTTTTTTGTAAGTCTATTGGTTTCATTTTGGTAATATTTTTTTATATTTAATTTTTGTCACAGCAGGACATTGATCATATGGAGAAGGCTCTGGCCCAAAGCACAAATTGTGATGTATCTTCAGGCGCTTCTACTTGATAGGTTTACCTTATTGTAATTGTAAAAATTAGATACAAGAAAAATGTTTTATTATTATGTTGTTTTCATAAGTTTATTGGGTTAATTTTGATAATATTTTTAATATTCTTGTTGCAATTGACTGATCGAGAAAAGGCACCGGAAATAGACGAGAGCATTCATAGGGAGGTGCAGTCAATATTATGTGATGATGACACTTATTCAAAAAACCCTCTCGATATGATAAGGAAGACCCAAAAAGAATGCAATGAAGAAATCCTTAAGTTGTTATTCATAGTGCCTCAAATAGATGAGATAAGAGAGAGGGTTAAAATATTGACTAAGAGATCACAAAACTTGAAAGTAAGCTATCATGAGGTCTTTACTTATAACATAAGTTCATTCATGTTTTTATATTTTGTATTCTTTTATGTCATGAACTAAAATATGTGTTGTTTTTACAAGATTTTTTGTGTCCTTATGATGCTCCTGGCCATGATCAGGGTACTGCAAGTGTTGTTCGATGAGTAGGGGTTGGTACAAGTGTCTATCATGATCTTTCTACGCATACATCACATCAACTGATCCCATCATCTGTGCCTATATTTTCATCTAAAATTTCAGAAACACATACCATGTAGGCATCTGTTAGTGCACCCTCTAGCAGCAAACACATGCTAGAACATTCATCAGGAGATGTGCCTGGGGATGCAGAGGCCACTAGTACTGGTGATATTTTAGTAGCATTTCTTAGATCTTCATGTATTACTAGTACAAGAACATTGCCGATCACATTTGTGGTGACCTAGGATTTCGTTCCCATAAAGATAGAGAAGGTCCCAGGTACTTTAAAATGTTTTAATTATTATTATACATAATCCAATTGAAATTTATTTATTGATCGCTCTTTTTAGACTATTGATCCCATGATCATTTTGTAGGAAATGATGTTTTTAATAAACATCAAAGTGATATTATATTGGAGCTCTTTGGTCCCACCATACTTACATGGTGGAATGCCCAAAATCAAGATTTAAAAGATGAGATCATTAACCGTTTAGTTGTGCTCTTCGGTGATAAAACATTCAACTGAACCAAGGTCCTTAAAAAAGCTGGTACCTATCTAAAATATGTGAGGTACCAATATAGGTCACATTTAGAGAACAAAAAGTATGAGCATCCCCCCATGATTCCAAAGAGGGAGTGGAAGGACCTAGTATCGGATGGAAAAGAGAAGGCTAAAAAGAAAAAAGGAAAGACACCACCGGGCCAAGGAAGGTATGTGATACTATCAACAATGTAATTATATACTGATTACTCTTTCTTTTTACATAATTTAACGTATTTCAAACTTTTCATAGGATTCCCAACACATAGAAGGAAACAAAGGAAAGACTAGAAAAATATGGGCAACACAAACTTAGCTTTGGTGGTTATATGAAATTAGCCACATGAATTGTAAATATCAATAAATGAAATATTGTATCCAAATAATAAATTGAAAACAATTTTGGTTTTATCACACCATAGAAGCAAAATTCATGATCCTATGCAAAAATGTAGGGATATGAATTCAATAGAGTTCCCATAGAAGATGACCTGAAGATCACCTTCAAACAAGGCTATGGAGTCGTGGCTGAATTCCTAAGAGTCTTGAATGGGCAAACACAATCTTCCACTGCATCTAACACATAGGTAAATAAACTCAATAAAGTTTATTTAAAATTGAATACTTGTGCAATCTATTCAATATTAATTTCCACCATAAAGTAATTACATGCCTATTTGTTTTAAACATTCAAGCAATGATAATACTGCACATGACATTGGAATGCAGCCTGGTGAGGGTGGAGCACAACCTCGTAGATGAAGGTCATGGTGTACATCCCGAGTACTTTTAGAGCATGTAGAGCGTGATCAACATGTTGAGCATGATCAGGATAGAAGATCAAGAACATGATGTGGCCCCATTAGGTAAAGAGGACCACTCTAAAGTTCTTTTAAACATATTTAATTGCAATTGGTGTATTAATTAATGTAACCTTTCATGTTTCAAATTTAGAGCATGTAGAGCATGATCAACGTGTTGAGCATGATCGCTAGAGAAGATCGAACATGATGTGGCCCCATCGCAAAGAGGAGCACTCTCATGTTCTTTAAACATATTTAGTTTTATTTTGTGTATTAATTATTGTAACCTTTCGTGTTTCAACCACAGATTGGGATTTAGAGTGTGTTCAACATGTTGAGCATGAGTCTATAACAGAAGTTCAGGAACATGATGTGGGACCCATCAAGTAAAGAGAACCACTCTAATGTTCTTTTAATTAATGAAATACTTGTAACAATAATAATAAAACATATTAGTTTAACATTTCTTTGTTATTGCAACGACCCCCCTTGCAACAAAGATTCACGTTGTGAGTAGAAGACTAGGCGCACATTAAGATCACGAGCAGAGGGTAGAACAACTAAAGGGGTGGCAAATGATTTAGAAAATGATACTCCACTTCATATTTTTTTAGCTTTAAAAAAGAAAAAAAAAAGTGATTGTAATCATATCATGACAACCATATTTTTGATAATATGTAAAAACTGAAAGAATGAATATTATATGTTAATGAATGAATGTGAATATGTTAATTAATGAATGTTATATGTTACTGAATGAATGTTATATGCCATTAATAGATGAATGAATGTTATATGTTATTAATGGATGAATGAATGAATGTCATATGTTATTAATGGATGAATGAATGATTAATGTTATATGATTGGGTATGAGGAATTGAGAGTGATGTGAGGAGGGGGAGGGGCCAAATGAGCTTCCACCATCACGTGGTTCACCCTGTTAAGTAGAGAATATTAAACTATTCTTGAAACAAAGAGAAGCTCAATAAGGTAATGCACTTTTCAATATAAGAAATGCATCGTTTGAAGCATCAAACCTATATGCAAAGATGAAAGAAAGTGCTAACTTTTCACTATGGTGGCAGAAAAATGATTCTTTATACCCTGAATCCATGCTCTACATCATAATTTGAAGTTGTTTCCATTCCAATGTTCTGAGTTTAGTTTGTTTGTATGACTTTGTCTGAATACCACATTGTGTTGTGTGTGGATTTGGTTTCAAAGCTCTGTTTCTTCTATTTTTAGTGGTGACATAACTCTAAAATTTGACTTTTGTGTGTAATAGGTTAGTGGAAAAATTGACAGCTCTGAAGGATTTAGAGGTTCGATTGAGATAGATACACAGATATTTGGATCTTTTTGTTGATGGGAGGCTTCCACTTAACCATGAAATCTTGTACCATCTGCAGGTATGCAAAATTTTCTCTACTTACATTCATTCTTGATCATAAATGTTGTAAATGATATTAATGCTTCAAACTTAAGATTCATTTCATTGTTATAATGATCAAAATGTTATACTTTGCTATACATTCAAGCATTCTCTTGCCCCCTACCATTTTCTCTCTCCCCCTCCTTTTAAGAATTTTCTTTGTCATAAAAGATTCACATTTCTGTCACATTTACACAAATTTATCTGCGCTAGGAGTGAATAAAGATATGTAAAAGATGATGGATTATGTCTAAACAACAACTTTCCATCTTATAGCTAATTAAATCCTTAATATTTGAATAGTTTAGATCTCAAGTAATGATTGTATATGCATATGTAGCAATAAGGGATCCTATGTGAAGATTAAAATTTAAAACATCACTTTGGTATTTTTCCTTAGGTAGTGAAATGATATTTTGAGTAATACAAACCTACACACACATTGATATTTTTTGGCATTGCATTGAGGAAATTTTTTTCTCTTATACCTACCCTCGGCTAGACATGGAGGTATATAATATTGGTTTTTGGGTTTATTCTATAAGTAATTAATTTCATAGAGGAAGACTAAAATATTCTTAATGTCCTGTCAGGTGTGAAAGCATATGAATCACTTGCTGAAGGCACCATTTTGTATTCATTCAAAAACTGGTTTGTTCTTTTTTTTTATGTTTCTTGCATGTGTTTTTTTAGGCTCTAGAGATGTAGCTCGGCTCTTTCCTTTGCACTTTTCATCTATTTTGATGATTACAGTAGATTTTCCTCATAATTTTTCATGTAGATCTAAATGTAACCTTATTTTCTACCAATCAATTTGCAAACCACCCACATATTAAGGACCATTTCACTAACTTGTAGTCATCCATTACTTCATATGTTACAAGTTGTGTCTATGTGCCAATAAATCCTGATGATTGCGAGAACTTTAATCCTACAAGTGTACCCAATCTTTCTCAAGTAAAAGTCTTACCTTATTTTATAGTACTTTAAATGGTTAATTGAAGGCGCTTCTTTAGATCTGAGATAGTTGAACCGGATTAAAATATGGTATTAGATGGGCAGTATAATGATAAAACTGAGGTCCATTGAACACAAATTATGAACATAATTTACTAGACTATGAATAGTGTTACAATTATAATTATTTCTCTTTTACCTACCTCTACATTAATGAAAAAGATAACAGATATTGGAAGTTCATTACATGTCTCATGTATGTGTTAGTATTTTAATTTTGTTTAAGTTATTTAAGAGCTTGATTAGGTCAAGAATATGTTCTACAAGCTCTGTTCTTCTTGACACTACTCAACATTTTCCCTACACATTTTCTTTTCAATCCAGACGTTTCTTAACTCCTTCCCTTGTTAGCCCTTGGTTGTTCTCAAGTGTAATGATTTTTCTATGCATATTGTAGTCTGTATGTATGATCAGTCATCTCTTATGAAGCATGGATAACCTTTCATGGAATTGTTGTTGTAATTAGACAATTGCCATTGTGAGAATAATCATTTAATTTGTATGGAAGTAAGTCTTTTTCATATTATTTGACTTGGTATTGTAAACTTGTCTTTGCAGGATTCTCCAGGGGGAACAACAGAACTGTGATGATAGGTAGAGTTGTACAACACCATAAATCATTTGGCATTATCAATATATTTTTTATAGAATACTTTGTGCAAGTAAAATGGAATGTGCAATGACAATTGGACTCGAATTCAAATATGAATATAAGTACATTATACACAAGAAGATGGTATCTATTCTATGATTTAAAGAACCCCAAAATAAGAAAATTAATTCCATTTGTTTACTTTCTCTTAGACACTTATTTAATCAGCGGGACCCTCAGAATGTCTTGTTGATAACTGACAGTGTTCAAAACTCCTTAAGAGGTTAGATCGGTGTGACATTGGATTTGTCTTACCGACAAAAGTCATCGACAAGACATGGACTATCAAAGTGAGTTTTCTATCCTGTGTCGATGATTGAACTCTCACCGATGAGTTGGCTTCGGTGGTCATCGCCAAGAGTCTCTATGATGGTACATTTCATTTTTTTTTTTTTTTATAAAAAATTGCATTGTTTCGTCACAATTTCAATGAAGGCCATTGACGAATCACCAAAAAGGTCCGACAAAGTTACTATAGTTGTGACGAAGGCTTCATCGTAACTCCTTTCCCATTTCATCGAAATGGCGACGATTTTCTAGTATTGTTTCAACGCTTCGGAAGAGTCATTGCAATTGCATTTTAGTTGTAATTCGTCAATGGATACACAAAGTTTTCATCGATATTTTGACAAACATCTAATTCATTTTATGATGTCAACAACTGATGAATTTGCGTCGTTATTTCGACGTTTAATTCTTTATTAAAATTTTGAAGAAAAAATAGCGACGAATTTTTTTCATCAATTCGTCAATTGTCTGAAAAATGTTTGTCGAACGACCGACAAACGTTCATTGAAAAATGGAGTCAAATTCAATAGTGTTGTATTACAGCTTTATTAACATTGACACTTTCTTGTAGGTGTACCTTAAGATCCTAATTTTCTTTTCTTCCTCCAAATCAACTTCAAATTCATCAACTTCATATTCCTTTTCACTTACTAAGTGAATTTCTTCTTCTCCAACTACATGATCACATTTAGTATTAATGGGCAAGGGTATTGCTTGAGACAAAACTTCACTAGACTTGAAACTAGTGTTTTTCTTCAGACTTTTGTTTCTTTTGTACTTACCCATAGTACTCCTATTATCAAGAACTTGGTTGTACTTAAATTGGTTAGGCTTATGTAAAAGTCTATCTCTTTACACCAACATCAATCGAAATCATATATGTTTTCACAGAACACATAGATTGTACAAACAAACAGAAATACCTTCTCGAACTTGTGACATTCAAAAAAATTCCAAGACCAGAATCAATCCTAGGTTGATTAGACCTATACAAGGACCCTATGCTCTAAACCAATTGTTGGAAGATGAAATACTCTGAGAGGGGGGGTGAGTCAGAGTATTATAAAAAATTTCACTTGACCTACAACTTGAACTAAGACCTTGAAACAATTTCATGTAACCTTTTAATTGCAGAGTGAACATGGATGTAACATTTTAATTACAAAGTGAACATAGACAGATCAATGAAATTTAACAACAGAATGAATAATCATAAAGAATTTACTTAACCATGTCAAAGCATAATTGTAATTGTTCATATAATACTGCTTGAACAATTCTTTTTCAATGCTTTATTTTCACAACTTTATGCATAAGTTTGAACACTTTTATGATAGATTTAGACATTTATTCAAGTATTAGAGAATTTGCATTGAAATGTGATTGAAATAAGAAACATAAACATTTAAGCACATGGACTGAAAACAAAATGCACAAATTTCATCACATAACACAATATTTTACTGAGTGGAAAAACCCTCATGGGGTATAAAAAACCACTCGAATAATTCCTTTTATTATTTAGAGCACCAACTCAATCAGGAGCACCAACTCTGACATCAAAAGAGCACCAACTTTGTTACAATGGTGGAGCACCAACTCAACACCAAAAATTTTGAAGCACCAACTTCAATAGGAGCACCAACTCCTTTACAAAGTTTTCAAATAGCAATGTAAACTATCAGGACTTTATAACTACATATTTGTGTAATTATGAAATCTCAAGAGTACAACAAAATAATTTTCAATGTAGCCCATAACAGTAAACAATGTATAAACAACTAAAATTCTGAGTATGATCTTTGTATGAAATCAGAGATATAATATAATATAAACCCTCTCTTTCTTTGACTTACAACACAATTGTAACTCTGCAAGTTCCCTTTCCAATCTCCATACATGCAATGGCATAAAGCCATGCTTTAAATAAACAATGAAACTTGTCTAAATCATCAAAAATCTAGAGCTCAAACTTGAGTAACCAAAACTAAACTTGCAGGTATCTATAACTGTTTTATTGCAAACTGAACAACCATTTTTCAATCTTCATTTTGAAATGATAAAGATATTTTCAAGATTTTACCTCATTTTATGTCGGCCAGATGTCAAACAAAAATCTCAAGAATATCTTCATTTTCAGCCGCGAGACAAACAACTACCTTGCAATTCCTTCCTTCATTTCAACTAGCTTGAACAAGAATCCATTAAAGTCTCAAAACTAACTCTATAATTTTTGGATGGTTGCTAGGGTTTCACCTTCAATAAAATGATAATTACAAAACACATTTTTCCCTATTCCTTCACTCCATCGAATACTAAACTCAAGTGTATAATGATTTCAAATCCGAATTAAATGATATGCTATATCATTTGAAATTTGAACATATTGATTCCTTTAGAATCCACTATCAAATATCAAATTATAATTGTTGTTGACTGCTAAGTGACTTTACACAAAGTCAAAAACTTTATAATTATAACAGCCAATTTCACATTTGAAATGTGACCAAAAAATAAACTTCAAACCATTAAGTTTTTTAAAAAACTTTGAAACTCCAAAATGTTGACTCCAAAATACTTAGCATGCCCAACAAGGGATTTCAATTATAGACAAAACATCTTAAGTGTCAGTTTCTTTACATCATTTAAACATAGATCACATAAAACTTAAGTGTCTGATACCTCTATGGTATAGAATATAAAACATTCAATATCTTCATCATAGGCCACACTATAAAACAATAAATGAAGTCTTTAAAGCAAATATAATGTAATAATGAAGTTCCAACTGCCTGAAGCCATATGCTTCACAATGTTTTAAATTTGAAGACTTGTAAACTGCATTTTCTTGCAACTTGTATGATCAATATAAGACTTCACATCATATTTGAACCGTCAGCCACATAGAAATAAATATGTACAAATATATAAACAAATGTATACCTTTCCAAAGTATATACCAGAGTATGTATGTCACTATCCATGGAGTCAAAAATCGCTGATCAAAACCAATGTTATCATGTAAAGTCTTGCCTTGTAGCTTCCTGAAAGATAATCACTGTTAGTACCAACATGCATATATTAAGAGTATCAAAAACCCATTGCCAGGTAAATCATGATATAAACTGATCATATTCCATCAAGAGAAGATCATGGAAAAGTATGTAGCCAAACCAACTAATCATATGTGATCATATTCCATAGTGTAACCAAAATTTCAAAGACATAGCACATGTCAGAGATACCTATTCAAAGATTAAAAAGTAAACTATGCCAACCAAGACAATTACCCAAACTGATGATGCTAAACAAATAAGTTGGATTCATCATATATATATCATGTATGTTGATGACAATGATGCAAAAACAACTAAACAAGAACTCAGTTATGAACATCACAACATTAATTAAGAAACATTCACCAACCAACATCATCTACACCACGCAACACCATCTACACCAACCAGCATCATACCATCACTATGCATAACATGTAGCATCAACAACTCAACAAGGAACAATGCAATCAAGGAACCAACCATAGAACCAATGTTGTTATCAAACCAGTTTTGTCATCAAGAACAAATCAAGAACCAATTGAAACAACTAAGAGCCAACAAATAAAAAACCTACATCAACATCCCCACTTAAGTACAACTTAGGAGAATGTAAAATATGATGGGTTTTGACAAATGAGGCCATGTTAGGTACCCATGTACATATCAAATTCCCCCCCAAGGAAGAAGAAGTCATCCCCGAGTTTGTACAAGATCATGGGGGTCCAAAACATGGCGATGTTAAAAAAGGGCATTTTTAACACATCCAAAAATGTGAAATTTCCACCTTTGACTTTTTGCAAGCTTGGGTACAATATCCGTTTTGGTTTGGTAATTCCAAATTGAAATGGATATCCATTAAAAAATAGATATCTATTCTAAAATGAATACCCGTTTGTAAACGAATATCCATTTAGTTTAAATTAGAATTTTTAATTCTGTCGGGTCAAAGCCTGACCATTTTTTTATTTTATATATTATAATAATTTATTAATATATTTATCATATACACCATTAAATTAAAAAACATTATTATATTTTTTGTTAATTTAATATTATATAATAATATATTTAAAATATTATAATATTATATTTTATTATAATATTTATATAATATTATATATTATATATTATATATTATATATTTTATATAATATTAAATTTATTATTATTAATTTTTGTTTGGTAAATCGCTACTAAGGGGCAACACCCATCACTTCCGACTGAAGCTATGCACTAGTGAAGCCACATATGGGGGACCTCTTCCCCAAAACTACTACCCACCACTACTCAAGTGATCTCGATGGTGTCATAACTGTCGACTTTAAGCTTTCGCTCCACTAGTGTGAGTTGAGGTGAGATACACTATTGTTGTTGCCATTGTTGACCACCCACGACTGCTTTCTCCTTGTAGAAATCCCAAAATCCACCGTGGGATTCGAACCTTAGACAACCCAACTATTGTCCTTGCAACTTAACCATTGCACTGTGGGGTCAACCCCTAAATTTATTATATTATTATATAATATTATATAATAATATAATCTTATATTATATTATAATAATATATATTATACTATTATAATATATAATATATATTATATATATTATAATATATATATATATATAATATAATATAATATATATAATATATTATAATATAATATATATAATATATTATAATATAATATATATAATATATTATAATATAATATATATAATATATTATAATATAATATATATAATATATTATAATATAATATATATAATATATTATATAATGTAATATTATTATAAAATATTATATTATATTATATTATAGGGGTTGACCCTGTAGTGCAATGATTAAGTTGCAAGGGAAACAATAGGCTGTCTAAGTTTTGAATCCCATGAACTGTGGGATTGTTGCAGGGAGAAAGCAGTCGCGGGTGGTCAACAAAGGTAGCAATGACAGTGGATCTCGCCTCAGCTCGCACTGGTGGAGTGAAAGCTTAAATTTGGTAGTTACAAAACCATGGGGATCGCTTGAGTAGTCGTGGGATATTATATTATAATATATATTATATTTTTATATTATACATTTGAAAAAAAAATGCCACCAATTAATATATAGCCGCGTCCTTGACCCGACCATATATTAAAAAAGTATAAAATAGGAAACAAATATCCATTATAAAATAGATATTCGTTTCCTTTGTTATAAATTTAAAAAAAACCCGAGTGCTCATATTATATAATATTATATAGTAATATAATATAATAATATAATATAATATTATATTATAATATATGACATAATATAATATAATATATTATAATATAATATAATATATTATAATATAATATATATATATTATGATATAATATATATATTATGATATAATATATATATTATGATATAATATATATATTATGATATAATATATTATGCAATATAGTATAATATAATATTATTATAAAATATTATATTATATTATATATTATAAATAATATAATATATTATATTATAATTAATATAATATAATATAATATAATATATGTATATTATAATGTAATATAATATATAATATATATTATATTTTTATATGATACATTTGAAAAAAATGCCGCCAATTAATATATGGTCGGGTCCCGGACCCGAACATATATTAAAAAATGTATAAGACAGGGAAAAAAAATATGTTTTAAAATAGATATCTATTTTAAAATGGATATTTGTTTCTTGTGTTATAAATTAAAAAAGAAAAACCCGAGAGCTCATATTTAGCTCATTGTGTGCAGGTTAATTTTCTCTCCAACTTCGATATCCATTTGTAGGGGATCATTTTTTCCCAAAATCAATCAAATTTCAAAGGTATGTTTGGATTTTTATGTTTTTATCCAATTTATATTCCTTTTGCATTTTTTTTTTTTAATTTTAGTCAAAAATAAGGTAAATTTGATAGGTTTTTTATTGCATTAAAATCATTGTTAATTTTGAAAAAATTTATCAATTAACAAGTTTAAAATGGATAAACATGAAAACCTTAAACCTGCATAAGATGAAAAACCTAACCCTGCACAAGATGAAAACCCTAACCCCGCACAAGATGAAAACCCTAATCTTGTACAAGATGAAAACCCTCCAAATCCTCCTTCATCACAACTGTTGTTTCCAAACCAAAACGTGCCAACAATACATGAATCTATTCATAGAAATTTAGATCAATTGAGAAATGTATGTCAAATCTATGAGACAGTCACTGAGCTATCAAACATGAAAAACACTTTAGAAACAATCATTTCAAATGTTGAAACTTTGGCAACTCAACACAATAGATTTGCACAATGGTGAGAGGAACAACAACAATTTTATACTAATGGGTTATCATATGATGAGGTCAAGGCACTTGATATTGAGAAATCCCAATTAGCCCAGTTATTCATTGATCACAGAACAAGACAACCTGTTAATGTGTGGAAACCAATACTTTCAATTAAATGTAGCACCCATAGAGGCATATTAGATAATTTTTGGAGACGTTGGTGGATGGTTTTTGATAAACCACCCAACAACAATGTTGATGTCCCTTAGTATTTTCTTTGAAAATCATATGTCGAGTTTGTGCTAGGGAAACATGTCAATTACTTTGACATGCGAGATTTACAGAGTGTTAGTAGAGGGATACCACAGGATAGACCTAGAGCACGCTAAGTAACCCCAGTTTGTCCTGATCTACCTATTGTTGCTCTGACTCCACTACCTTACCTTGAGATTGTTGTAGATGCAGGGACTCAAAGCATTTATGCTTTACATCATTGAGTGATCATTTGGTCATGTAGATCCATCATGGTGTGCAACCATTTGACGGTGCATCCCATCATGATGGTGGTGCACCTAATACATCCTAGCATGATGGTGGTGCACCTGTTGCATCATCTTCCACCAGTACATCATCATCAACTCCCACTGGCACACTGTCCTCTTCGGGGCATATTTGTGTGCCTCGTCGTTGCATGACGTGCAACAATTTATGTTTGGATCCTCTCTGATGGTCAACTGAGGCTTCCATAGACACATATGACTATGAGGTTCATGATATGTTAGATGGAGGAGTTGATAGAGCATGGATTGGACCATTTGCAGGAGAGACATCAACTGTCAAGGATGATATGGGAGGACTGATGAGACTTAAAGTAATTTCATAGTGTGTTTTATGTAAATTCTTTCATATTTTATGAGAGATATTTGTACTACTATATATTTATGTGCTAGAATATTTAACAGTTGTCGAAAGAGGAGTAGATGTCGCAAGTGCAGGAGGCTATGCATATTTCCATTTCATTTTCCCTAGAGAATCAGTATATGGTATTATTTAAATTATTATTTTAGATGTTAATTTTTGAAATCTATTATGTTTAAATACATGCACTACATATATTAGTAGTCTAATGTAATCTTGTCTTTCTATGCGACAACCTGGTTCTTATACAACCTTGTTGACTGGGTCTGACCCATTGGATGAAGTTGGACAACAAGTATATATTTTTATTCTTGACATTATGATTATATGTGCATGTGCATTTAAATTGTGTTAAATTCTTGTCATTTTTTATATGAAACCATCTTAGTTGATTCATCCACTATGAGCCCATCTAGTGTCATAGTATCACAACAGGTATGTGTTTATTTTATATTGTAGATATTTACATTTAGATAGGAGTAGATATGTGTTTAGAAGATATGATTATTTGTCAAAAATTATTGTTAATTTGTATCATTTTTTATTTTATCTTCTATAGTCCTCTGCTCGACTCAACACTATGATGAGTGTGAGACCATTACTTTATACGAGGACTCACGATTGTCCTATGGGACAATCATATGTAGACCATCTTGCAGAAAAGAGAGCAAGACTTGAGGTACACAAGAATTGCATTATTGATATAATATAGTACATGTATACTAATTTTGATGTTAAATTCATAATTTATAAATGATGGTATATAAATTTTTATTTACTAGTCTATCTTGTTAACCATTCACATAATCTAATTTATGGTTTGAATTGTTATTGTGCAGGAAACTTCAAAGCAACTAACTTCTTCAAGGAGGCTTGATTTTGATGGTCCACCACAAGATTAGGATATTATATAGATTGATATGTACTCAGGGTTTGATAGATCTTGAGATGGCATATATGCCACATTTTGTAAAACTTTAATAAAATTTATTCTAAGTACGAATATGCCAAATTTGTATATGCACAAACACAATTGTTTTACAGTTTGATATACAAGAATTGATATTCAATCTAATTTTTTATGTGTGTGCATGTCTTTCTATTTTGAATTTTCAAAATGGAATGTATAATTATCTTAGAATGGTTTAGGTTATGATTGATAATGCATGTTATAGATTAACAAAATTGCATTTTAATAGAACTTATGAATTACAATTGGTAATACATCTATGTTGGATTTCATTCATATTAACATTCACATACATTACATTACATGAGACCATATTTCTTTGAGGAGTTTTTTCAAACAATTCATTGCCTTTTCTATTGTACCACATTTTTCATACATGTCTACCAATACATTTTTATCAAACACTCAATTTGAGAATACCATGAATTTCAAGCTCTGTTGAATGAATTTACATTTGACATTATTTTGTTTTTTGAACTCGTGTAATGAAGTGGGTAGATGATTTTTATTTCAAAATAAGTTAAAATTAATGAAAAATGGATACAACTTAATGAAATATATATCATGTTAAAGTGTTCATTCGAAAGTAATATAATCATCTTGATAAAAATCAATGTTAGTCAATGTTAATTCAAGCTTAATAACATGTAAAAGGTATAGAATCATCTTGAATAAGAATCACTATCTTTCAACAATAGGGGTTTGATGCAACCTTCAAACAAAGTCCTTACAACTGAACATGATACATGTTCATTAGATTGTTCATGTGAAATCTATACAATAATCATGATCAACAATTAAGACATCACTCAACCATGATGTAACCATTAAATAGACCAAATGAGTGTGATACTACCATTAAACAAACCAAATACAACTCCATGACATGCATGTTATTTGACCTTCGACATGTAATTTGTATTATCTTAATGCACAACAATGAATGTTGGTAACCATAATCCATCAATAAGAAAAATAGGCATACTATATGTGTATTTTTACACTAAGAATGTTCCTCTTTTGCACCCAAACACCTTGAATCACTTTGAGCTACATTGGACTTGCGATTTCCCTTAAGAGTCCAAAGTGTAAAAATGCAGCAATCTTTGACGGGCTATTACCCAAAAATTGTGATACTTACAGACTCTCCATCTAAGGCTACGGGATCATGTTGGGACCTTCTTCAATAATTTCTCTTGGTTTTTTCTATCTCAGAGGTGTTTTTGCATGGTGATGATTTTTTTCAGTTGAGGAAAAAGTTATCAAATGCAAGTAGCGTAAAGTTGCAAAGTGGTGCAACTTTTGTTCTACAAGTTGTAAGACCAAATAGATTGCTCCAACATGTCTAAATGGGTAGGTTTACGCTATTCATGGTCCTCTTTTACACCCAAACATGCTGAACCACTCTAAGCTACATTGGATCGACAATTTCCCTTAAGAGTCCAAAGTACTAAAATGCATCAATCTTTGACAGGCTATTTCTTAGAAACTATGATGCTTATAAACTCTTTTTCTAAGGATATGGGATCATATTGGGACCCTCTACAATAAAATCTCTTAGTTTTTTCTATCTCAGAGGTATTTTCCTGTGGTGACGAGTTTTCAATTGAGGAAAAAGTTGTCAGATGCAAACAATGTAAAGTTGCAAAGTAGTGCAACTTTCGTTCTGCAACTCATACGACCAGATGGATTGTTCCAACACATTTGGATGGGTAAATTTTTGCTAATCATGGTCTTCTTTTTCACCCAAACATGTTGAATCACTTCGAGCCATATTAGACCAACAATTTCCCTTAAGAGTCCAAAGTGCTAAAATGTGGCAATCTTTGAAGGGCTATTACTCAGAAATCGTGACACTTACAGACTCTCTGTCTAAGGCTATCAGATCATGTTGGGACATTCTACAATAACCTCTCTTTTTTTTTCTATTTTGGAGGCGTTTTCCCGTGGTGACGAGTTTTCAGTTGAGAAAAAAGTTGTCAGATTCAAGCAGTGTAAAGTTGCAAAGTGGTGCAACTTTCATTTTGCAACTCGTATGACCAAAAAAACTGTTCCAACACATTAAAATGGGTACATTTATGCTAGGAATTTCCCTCTTTTGCACCCAAACATGTTGAATCACTCTGAGCTACATTAGACCGATGATTTCTCTTAAGAGTCCAAACTGCTAAAAGGCAGTAATCTTTGAAGGGATATTTCTTAAAAATCGTGATGCTTACAGACTCTCAGTATAAGGCTATGGGATTGTGTTGGGACCCTCTAAAACAACCTCTCTCAATTTTTTCTATCTCAGAGGCATTTTCTTGTGGCGATGAGTTTTTAGTTGAGGAAAAAGTTGTCAGATGCAAGTAGTTAAAGTTGCAAAGTGGTGCAACTTTCGTTCTGCAACTTGTACAACCAAACAAATTGTTTTGAAATTTCTATATGGGTACATTTATGCTAGGAATGGTCCTCTTTTGCACCCAAACATGTTGAACCACTTTGAACTACACTGGATCGACGATTTCCCTTAAGAGTCCAAAGTGCTAACAGGTAGCAATCTTTGAAGGGATATTTATTAAAAACTGTGATGCTTACATAGTCTTTATCTAAGGAAATGAGATAATGTTGGTAAAATCTAAAATAACCTCTCTCAGTTTTTTCTATCTTGGAGGCATTTTCTTGTGGTGATGAGTTTTCAATTAAGGAAAAAGTTGTCAAATGCAAGCAATGTAAAGTTGCAAAGTGGTGCAACTTTTGTTCTAGAAATCATACAACAAAATAGACTATTCCAACACATTTGTATGGGTACATTTATGCTAGGCATGGTCCTCTTTTACACCCAAACACACTAAACCACTCAGAGCTACATTGGACCGAGGATTTCCCTTAAAAGTCAAAAGTGGTAAAAGGTAGCAATCTTTGAAATGCTACCTCTTGAAAACCATGATGCTTATAGACTCTCCGTATGAGGTTATGAGATTTTTTTGAGACCCTCTACAATGAAATCTATCATTTTTTTCTATCTTGGAGGAATTTTCCTATGGTGGTGAGTTTTTAGTTGAGGAAAAAGTTGCCAGATGCAAGCAATGCAAAGTTGCAAAGTGGTGCAACTTTTGTTCTGCAACTTTTACAACCAAATGTATTGTTCAAACATGTCTGGATGGGTATGCTTATGCTAGGAATGGTCCTCTTTTTCACCCAAACATGTTGAACCACTCCAAGCTACATTGGACCAGTGATTTCGATTAAGAGTCCAAAGTGTTAAAAGGAAGCAATCTTTGGCGGGCTATTACTTGGAAATCGTGTCACCTAGAAACAATTCGTGTGAGTCTATGGGAGAACGTACAGACCCTCTACAATAACCTCTCTTATTTTTTGGTATCTCTAAGGAATTTTCCTGTGGTGTCAAGTTTTAGTTGATGGAAAAAGGGTTAGATGGATGTAATGTCAAGGTGCAATGGGGTTTAGGGTTCATTTTGTTCCTTGTGAGTAAGTGAAAAAGTGATTCATTTTCTCAAATACACTTAAGTCATGAACTAAACACATGAATACAAAGTATACGCATGAGAATACATAGGTTGTAAAGTGTACATTGAAATACTCATAAGTGATAAAGTATACACATAAGTTGTAAAGTATCCACTTGAATACAAGTAAAGTATACATAATACACATGATATTATCATTCAATAATTGCTATCAAATATAGGATTTACAAAATTCCACATAGGCATACAAAAAATGGCCCTAATACATAGTCATTTCCCAATAGGGGAAGGAAATAGATCACATGTTGCCTTTGCGGTCGGCATAGTCTTCCACAATAGTAGCATGTTAGCATTCTAGAGTGACAAACACCTATACAAACCATAAAGGTAGCAATTAAACTACATACAATAGAAAATATGCTTAGAATAAAAGTGATGATGAAATGATAATGCAAACTAGAAAAAATTCTTAGAATGACAAATCTATATTATTCTAAAAAACCTAATTGATGATGAAATGGTAATGCAAACTATAAAAGATGCTTACAATAACCAATCTATATTATTCTAATATGTCCAATACCTCTGCCAAAGGATCAAATCTGGCTATTGTTGTAGTAACTCCATGACCAATCATGCCAAGAAAATTGCAATGTACTTTGAATGAGAAATCTATATGGTCACAATAGAAAAAATGCTTAGACTAACAAATCTATATGAACCTTAGTAGATAGACAATATCAAAATGTGATGAACAATATCATACATGTCCCATACAAAAAATGATCCACTACTCAAGTGTTCCTGAAGGGTCATCTCTTACCTTCAAAGTATCTAGTAATGCTTCATGATCAACACTACTAATTGTCCATACTTTTTTTTTTTTTTTTCTAGAACGATGTCTCAATAACTTAACATCTATTGCTATAACAAGGTGCGAATACATGAGAATGTTTTTTTGTTTCTGATAGTCTTCAAATGTAGGTATATCATTCTTTCTAATCATATATGTTTGCAACCAAGTTTTGGAAATAACAACTAAACCTATGTGATCATAAGTTTTTTATCCACATCTAAATATACTTAGAATAACAAATCCATATTTCATCTAAACAACCAAAATGATGATGAAATGGTAATGCAAACTAGAAAAGATGCTTATAATAAAAAATCTATATTATTGTAAACAACCTAAATGATGATGAAATGGTAATGCAACCAAGTTCAAGAAACAACAACTGAACCTGTAGGATACATGAACCCATCATCATCTATCATCAGTTGTGTTAGCTTTTTCTTTCCCTGTACATATTATTCCAACCAATATTCTGATCCCTCTTCATTCCCTTGCAATGCTACAACTACATAGACATGTCTTGGTTGTACAAGATCTAAAAGATTATCATAGTCAAGTGAACTTTCCATTAAATATTCTAATGAGGATTGTGTTATAGATAAAGGGGTTAGGTACTTTTGAATCCATGTATCTACCCACTCACTTGATTCACACTGATCCCAATCACACTAAATACAATTCTGACAAAAACAAGCCACCTCTCATGTCCATATGGTCCATGCACTCACATATGAGCTTCAAAATGAATGCATCTTTGAAGAATCTCTAATTGTTTGACATTCCATTTTGTCTCCCATTGTGCCCTTTTCAGCCAACCGAAAGAACCTACACACTTTTGAATCAAGTGTCCCTCTTGATAGTGCATAAGTACACCAATCCACAATAGAACATACATCACTAAATGTTGCACCACTTTTTATCTTCATTTGGTCCAAGTAACCAAGGCTCTCTTCACACATGCACCCGCACCATCATGCTTTCCTTTTCCATGCCCAACTTCAAAAAATCTCAAAATATGTGGTACACCCCTCTCTATATGCATCTTGCTTAACCAATAAAACATGTGAGCATTCTAGAATTACCTTGTGTAGTTATCTGACCAAATCAGATGTTCACCCATTCAATTCCTTTTTCCTATAAGAAATCAAAAGATTTTTCAAAACAATTTTGTACAAAATCAGATGAATGAGATTTATCTTCACTCATGTAAAAATGGTACTCCATAATTATCTTCCTATCCTATTTTGTACTATTAGGGGCATGCCTATATGTTATGTGGACAAAAATAGAAATTTGAATAGAATTATAATATTGTGATTGAACTTCATTTTGTGGTTACAATGTGTAATTTTTAGCAAAATCAACTATAGATACAAAAGTTCCAATGGGAAAGAGTCCCTCACATATCCCAATTGTCGATCCAACCATCAGTGGACTGCGGATCATGCCTCGCATAAATTTATAGAAAATATTTTCTTAAAAATCCAAAATAAAATCAGTAATACTTACCTCTTGAAACCAACTTGCATCTAGAACCCTCACCTCCCACTCTTCAATGTTTATTTGAATCTTCAAACTTTTTTTCTCAAAAATTTGTTACCAAAATCATGATTGTTTCATGAAAGCATGTTACAAACTTCATAAACCACCATTGCAAACATGTTTCCATTTTAACAACCATTTATATGTACAAGCAACCATCACCTCTAATGCATAAAAGTGAATCTAACAACTCCTTGGATGACTTGGGAAGTTGCACTACATGAAACTCCTCCATCATTTCGTTAGTATGCATAGTAGAACAAATATGGCATAAGAATTTATGATACATTGAAAAATCAACATGGTATTTACAACATGTATTATGAGCATTAATAGGAACACAATAAAATGGCTTGCAAGACTCAAAAACCCTTTGTGAAATTTGCAAATTTGGATGTTGTTGACAAAATTGTTTGGCTACATTCCAAAAAATGTTTAGGATGTGGTGTACAATCTCGATTACCAATTCATAACTTTAAAACATCCTTTACATTCAGTGATACTCTAGAGTGAGAATTCCAATATTGTTCAATTTGCATCTTTACATTATTGGTTAGTTTTTTATCAACACATGGAAGCCTCCCACTAAAATCCCACCTATCATTTTGAAGAGCACTATTGAGGCTTCTTCTTCTTGAGAGTACTTTATTCAATGTTTTATGACTTAAGTCAAAATCAATACAAGTTTGTCTCATTAAACAAGCATTTCTCAAATGATGGCTTACTAGTGAGGTTGTGATCACTCTTCGAGTAGCCCTTTTATCTTTTTCCTTACTAGTCTTTATAATAGAGGATAGAGCATTAAAAATATTTTTTAAAATAAGATTTTTTTTTTAAAATTTTTGTGAGACGAATCTTCAATTTTTTTAATAATGGTCTCATTTTGTAAATCTTTAGTAATTGTACAAAAAGTTGACATTGTTCGGTTAATGTCTTATCATAAAAGAATTCATTGAATATTTTTGTAGCCCACAAATTAACCGTTAGTTGTGACCTTTTTCCTTCAAGATTGTCAATTATGTTCTCATATATTTCAACCAACCATTTAGGCATTCTTTTGTAATTAGGTGTTACATAAGGTTCATTTTCAACATTTTCAATGTTATCAACATTTTGAATTTCAAGTGCAATAATATTAACATTTTCATTCTTACTATTTTCAATAACAATTTCATTTTCAACAACATTTTCATTGTTAATAACAATTTCATTTTCAACATTTTCAATAACAATTTCGTTTTCAATAACAGTTCTCAATGTTGTTCACATTTTCATTTTCAATTTCAATGTTTTTATTTTCAATTTCAATATGATGTTCAATATTTTCAATTTCTATTTCATCTTCACTTGAATTAACATTTAATGGTTCAGAAGAAGCTTCAATTTGAACATTTTGCATACCTTCTCTTCTTTTCCTACAACTTTCTCTATCTTTTGCTCTATATGCTTCAATTTGATCTGTTGTAAGTTTCCTTTTACCTTTTCTCTTACACCGACTGTTGCTCCCCATTGCACAAACAAAAAACACACACAAATGGTTGGAATTCTAAAAAAGGTGTTAGAGAATCTTTGAAAATCTGAATTTCATCTTATGCAGATAGAAAGCATGAGAATTTTGTGACAAAAAGAATGTAGGGATCGTTGAAATACTCAAAACAGCCCCATTTTTTAATTATATAAGTTACAAAATGGAACCCTTTTGAAATGATTATCCTTTTCGAAATGGATATCCGTTATGTCTTCCACCACTTGACATGCCCGCAAGTCTACCTTCACAATCCTAAAAAAAACATGGATATCCATTTATAACAAATATTCGTTACCTCTAGTCTTATAAATAATAATGCCATAATATATAGTTTTGTTATATATTAATATACTATGTTAAATTATTATATATTATATTTTAATATATAATATATAATATATATTATATTTTAATATATAATATATAATATATATTATATTTTAATATATAATATATATTATTTATTAATATTATTATAATTTTATTTGATATGCAAGATGAGTATTTTATTGATTAAAATATTTAAGCTACAAGCATCTACAATGCAAGAAAATTTATCACCAAAAAACCATAGAGCCACCCATCCTTCGCAATTACCCACTATAAGTCCATTAGAAAAATTCATCACCAAAACTAGAAACCACGGCTACACCAACCGACTATAACCCAAACTATTACACGACATATTCTGAAGCGTGATAAAGCAACAAAATGCCATTAAAATTGGCTATATACAAAACTGTCATCAAAAGTAGTAAATTTAATGACCTAAAGCCAAAAAGACCATAAACCAACACCTAACTTACAGAAAGACATTTAAATTTGCAAATTCTTCAAATTCCTTGAGCCATTTGATGCCATCAACCTCCACTAGTTCAAAAACTTTCCTAAGAAAATCTACGGCCACCGCCACAATCATCCAGTGCCTCATAAGGCCTGACCCACACAAATCTAGAAGGAAGGGAAAATTTTTTACCATTTCTTTTGAGAAAACCCATTCCACATCGCAGGGCCTCAGACAACCCTTTCCTTCGACAACCACACTTAAAATTTCATCCATGCCATCCACCAGATCCTCCTTGAACATTTTAATCAGAAATCCCTTTGCTTTTTCCTTAGGAACCTTGTTATCTAAGAGAGAAGCTAGGAAACGAGAGGAGATGTGCAGGTTATCCCTCTTGTACTCCTTACTCTCCAAATGACCTGAACCCAGGACCATCTTCACAATCACAATGACCAAAGGATTGTGCTTGAGCAGAATACGCTTCAATATTTGGTTGGTAACCTCCCTGAAGGAGGCTTGCCTTGCCTTCGACCATAGTGAGATTGGAGTATCTACACCAAATATTGCAAGGTTCTCCACAAAAACCTCAATAATGAATTTCAAACTTTTTTCCATCTCTACTTCTGCACATACCACTCCCGAAGGGAATGACAGAGGCCACTCTTCAAACACCACTTCACACCTACAAAAAAGTTAGCTAAAAAATAGGAAAACCATCTATAAATAAAGCACCAAAAGAAAAGCTACCACCACCCTATGTGAATGGTACTCAAAGCAACATCCTAGATGTCCTCACCATGAGGAGGATATCCTCTAGGTAGGATATACATTCAATGCAAAGTGTGGGAATGGGGGTTGTAGCTATCTATTGTTTCTTTCTGTACACCAGATGATGAGATGGAAATCAACCACCCTCTACCATAATTAAAATCGGCTCCACCTTGCCCCAATGAAACTTCCACCATGGCATCAAATTCCAC
>VDFB02161508.1:0-30489 GCA_007258455.2 Sequoia sempervirens | reverse complement strand
TTAGTTTCATTTGTTAAAAAAAATTTCTCTACACTTTTATAACATATCTTGTGTTTACTGATAAAATTTGGTTTTGTAGACCTTTGCTATCAAAACTACCTCTTGGCATCAAAAAATCAACTTTTCAGTAACCAAACATCATATTTTTGTAGGGAGACACAACTAGGAAGCCTCATTTATAGTGGGGTGGTTCCATAACTTTTTAGGAAACCTTGTGAGCTACTCGGGCACCGCCCTATAACCAAAGTTAAAACTTCCAATTTTTGAGTTTGATAATTCTCTATTTGGGTGGTTAAGGTCTATTTTTATGTGATTTTGTTCCTTGTAAATTTCTTTCAAACTCAATTCCATCTTTTAGGGGCTAACCTACTAGAATTTGACTTGGTTGTGTTGTTATATTATAAAATTTTACTTTTTAGTTGTCATGCAGGCCAAAGATCAAAGCTTCAAACTATTAAGGATTTTCTTGCAACCTCACTTGTCAAAGGTTTTGATTTATCACTAATCTAGGCACATTTATTTTCTAAGTGGAATTAATCTTGTCTACTATGATTATGAGGCCTATTTTTTATGTGACTCTTTCCTAAAGAGAAGAGAAAATTGTGTCATAACCCTTTAGAATTAAAAGAGAGATTAAAAAATAAGGCATATTATGATCATTTGGTTAAAATAGATATTAATTAAGAATAGTTATATAAGTTTATTTAAAAGGGGATGAATAATTATTTAAAGGAAACTCTTGTGAAGGGTGTGATGGTTTGGGAAAAACCCCTTAAAACATTTGGTATATAAGGAATTCATGTGACACTTGGAAAAGGCATGGAGAACATTCAAGGAAGAAGAAAGTGGTTTGGTGAGCTATGGGTATTGGAGAAGGGGGAACACAAAGTGTGTCCAACTTGGGGTATAGAGTACACTTGGGATTGTATTCTCTAGGGCTTGGTGTGCACTTGTGTTGAGCATTGTTTTATTGAACCAACACTTGTGTAGAGAGCCATAGTGCGATGTGTTCCGAAAGGAACTAGCTCCTCCAAGATTTTTCCATAGCTAGAGCCAATACCACTAACATATTCCTAGGGTGAGAGTGGCTTTTCCAAGTGATGGTATTTAGATAAGTATTGAGAACTATTGATGCTACAATATATTAGGAATATTGTCTATATGATTTTGATTTTAATCTAATTAAATTATATGGATGTGGATGTTGAGAAAATGTGTCTCAACCTTGCAATTACATAAGGTACTATTGATACACAGGTAGTGTTTGGTCGATGATGACCCGAGGGGGTGTGGGGGGGATCCCCACCCAGTGAGGGGTCTGTGGGTATCATCCCCCCGAATGGGGTCCAGGGGCAGCATGCCCTAGCGGGGGCTTGAGGGCAAGACCCTCAAAAGGAAAATTTTATTTATATTTTATTATTGTAAATTTGGACCATTCATCATTATGTCTCATATTCGACGATCGATATTTTATTAGCTTGACTTTCCCTAGAAGGAAACCCTATTTTATGAGGGAAATCTATTACGGCTGTGTATTGCGATGTATTCTAAGATTCTGATAGTGGTTGTATTGCCTTTGGATCTCTGAGTGGTGATACTCTTGTGAGAAGCTTTCTCTACAAGTATATTGTAATCTTTGTTATTTTTTAATAATATATTGGGCATCTTTTGGAGTGTGGAGTTTTTCTCCTGAAAGGGTTTTCCCCACATAAATAATTATGTTGTGGTATGCATGATATTTGTGTAACTTATTTCTATTTAAGTTTTTGTAAGTATTAAAGATCTATAAAAAATTTCATTATTCTCCTCTCAAAGTTAGTGTAGGAAGTTGTTCTGCTAACTTACCTTCCTTATAGTGGATTAAATTTACTATGTTATCATATAGGTCATTTAGATTAGGAGCTCCATTGAAATTTGATGGATTAGTATAGATACATGGATTAAAGGGTTAGGAATCATATGGTTGGTCAATATATGGTTTAAATTATTAGGATTGGTATGGAGGGGTGGTTGATTAGATGATTTAGGGTCTATATGGACTATGGGATGCTTTGATGGAATAGGATTTAGAATATTTGATGGAGGTTTAAATGTTATATGGATGGTTTAATGATTTATAATTTATATGGGTAGATGGATAACTTCATGGATTAGGATCTCTAAGGGTTGATGAATTAGGAAAAGTATTTATGGACCTTAGGGATATGTACGGATTAGTGGAGGTTTTAATGAATGAGGATTTATAGGGATTGATGGATGATTTGGAAGATTTCTTTTGTGAAAGTGGTCAAGATTATAATTTGGGGAAGCTTGAGTCTTATATGATTATGAGGTACCTAACCATGGTGTTTGTTGTTTTAAAGAATGAAAGTATCTAGTTGGGTATAACCTTGTTTAGTGTTGGTTCAAACTATTGAGGAACTTATTAGGATATTCATGTTGATCTACAAGGTTCTCATTATTACAATATCTTTCCTAACCTTCAAGGCTCTCATCATCTACATTTTTAAAGGGATTTTTTGATTCACAAAAAAGTGGTTCATGATTCTTGTTTTGATAAGGTTAGACTTCACAAAGGTTTGATTCATTTTTTATGTAGGTTTAAAAAAACTAAAAAGATAAGGACACATGAGTTTCTTAGCTACTAAGTGGAGTTCTTCACACTAATAATACCTAAAAAAGTGGTATAAAATATTGCCAACCCAATATTTTAAAGCACTAACAAGGGAGGATTAGGAAAATACCCATAGCCGACCATTATATTTTCAAAGGTCTATGGTGAGTGACATCCCAAGGATAACCACTCACTCATGCATTGTAGGTACCAAATAACTAAAAGGTTCTCTAGATGCTAGTTTTGCACAAGGTTCAACTACAATGAGTCCTTAAAATACTCAAATTTGTATTAGGTCAAGTTTATGAGACAAGGTTGTTGTGTGACCATCATAAGATTCAAAGAAAATTTCAGATTAGAGACATGGCGTTTGTAATATTATAACCATACAAACAATCTTCTTTAAAGGAAACTAGATCTAAGAAACTTAAGCCTTGCTTCTACAAGCCTTACATAATTCCAAGAATGATTGGTGAAATATCCTATGAGTTGGAGTTACTCTAGGGGGAAGTAAGATTTATAATGTTATCCATGTATCTTATTTAAAAAAAGGCACTTCGAAAACATATTGTACCATAAATAGAGTTAAAAATAATTGATAAATATTTAAAACTATTTTTGATTCCCCAAGTAGTCATGGATGTAAGGGAGAGGAAGCTAAGAAATAGAAGCACTAAGGACTACCTTTTCAAATGGTGGAAATATCCTCTAGTGGAGGATGTAATGTGGGAAGCTAATAAATATTGGGTTAAATAAGAAGTAATTTTCTACTTCTCTATCTTTTAAGAAGTAATCTTCTAGTTCTCTATCTTCAACTAAGACTAAGTATCAAGGAGTTGTGAATGTTGATACCAAGGATATTCGACTTTACAATATATTTTCATTAAGTTTGGCATCTAGCTTAGATAACTATCTAAATTATATTTTTTAACAACAATAGTGTTATTTAGATCTCACAATTTATTCCATTCCATCATAAATAGACCAAGCATACTGAGATCCACATGTAGTACATTTGGGAGTTCATTCACGAATAGGTCATAAATATCTACTATTTCTATAATTTTAAGTAGATTTCTAATATTTTTACCCCACCTTTCGTAGAAATAAACTCTCTTCATTTGTGATCTTTGCTAGGGTGTGGAAGGATTCATCTTCTAGGGGCTATCTAGTCCTTCTTTTCTCTTAGATCATTTTATCTCTTTATTTTGGAGGGGCTCCTTCTCTTTTGGGAGGATAATTTTTATGTACATGGGTACCTCATCAAGCATATTTTTCCAAGACTCATTTTTTCACCCACCTAAACTATGCTTAAGGGGAGTATTAGCCTAGGTTTTCATTTTTCTAGTAGTTATTTATTTTCTTTTTATCTAGGTTTTCCTATATAATTTTATTGATCTTTCTTAGGGCTAATAAAGTGAGTATTAGTGTGAGTGGTGTGAGGTGTTGCATGTGAGTTATATTTACTATTCTTGAACACTTTTTTATCCTCTCCCTATTGGTTGTATTTTCCACCTCCTCCGTCTCAACTAGTCTATATATTCTCCCTCTCGTAGTTTGTTTTAGACACTTCTTGTATCTTGTAGTTTCATGTTGCTTTCCTAATGTTTATTTTCTTCTTGAGAATTTTCATTACTATCTTGAAAATTAATTTTGTTCTTTAATCAAATTTTGTAGTTATAAATTGTATCTAGTTGTATTTATTGCATTAGATTTTGATTTATCATCTATTTATAGGTTCTAACAATTAAGCCTTGGCTTCTTTGGGTAGGAAATGATTTTTGTCATGGCCTTTCAATAAAACAACAATTTATCTCGTGGTCTCCTACTATATCTTGTCAAGACTACACTCTAACTAAAGTTTCATGGATCCATGCCTTGAAATTCTTTGAATGATTCATTAAAATGCTATCAAATCCCATTAACAAAGCCACCAAAATTTTTCTTTCTTGTCTAGAAAATAAAATAAAATTTAGGCTATCTAATAAAGACTAGGATACTTTTAGATTTTATTGATGTTATTCCTCCCTAGATAATTAACAAAATCAAGATTAAATTATTCAAGACTTCATGGAAGAATTAAAAATGGTATCTTGATGCACCATTTCATAGTTATAAGCCTCGAAAATAATATTTGTGGCTTTCTCCTCATTTTCTTATGGCTAGTGAATTGAACCATCATTGATAGCTTTAGTCTTCTCTTGCTACTTGACATTGCTAATTCCATCTATCTAGTTGGCTATTCTTAAACCTAAATTGGCCCATATTGCTTTTGCATTCTTTTATGAAGGCCTTCCACTTGTTTCTTACTTAACTCATATGGGATTTCTTAATCCTAATTGTCCATTTTGTAGATAGTTTGAGACTACCAATCATCTCTTTTGGTTTTGCACTAGAGCCTAGGAAGCTTGGAATTATATTCATGATTTCTTTAGGTCTTTGGGGCCTACTCCTTTTCAATGACATATGGTTTTGTTAGGCCTACTCTTTCTCTAGATTTTGCATGTTTGTAGAGGTAAAAAATCTCTTTAAAATTTAGAAAGAAAAAAATGCAAGTCTTTTCTAGGATGTTCAACTATGATTTTCTCTAATGTGCTTATACAAATTTGGGTGCAAGCTAACAAAGTTGCACTAGAACTGGCACATTCATGAGAGCTTTTGGATCATTGGGGTAATGTTCCATGCATTGTTATTAGCCTTTCCTCCCTTCTCTTCTCCTCCTTGGGGATGCTAGTGAGGTCACAAGTAGTTTTCCAAAAGAGACTAGGGATCCCATTCCCATGGCTCTCGACCCCTAGAAAATAGAGATAATGCTACTTGTGGTTGAATTCACCCCTCACAACCACTTTCCACCTCTTCTCATAGGCATAGTGCTCCTAGTTGGCTAGTCTTTGACAAGTCTCCTTAATTGGAGCTAACCATCTCTTTAGTTCATGCTCAACAACCTTAAGAAGACATTCATGAGGAAGAAGGTACTCCCACTAAGTGGGACCTAAATGACGATAATTCTTCCCTAGTGATGTTTGGAAAAAACTTGATGATAAAGACCCCTTGTTTATTGATGTTGCATTTGTTACTTATTTTTTATGCTATGTTTAATCTTTGACCCTTTGAACTTTCATTTTTATTATGAATGTCATCCTACTTAAACTTTGAAGATGTACTTTTTAAGCCACGTCTTTTAAAAACAACTATTATACTATTTTTTTTAAGTAATTAAAAAATTAAATATACTTATTTATTTTTTAAAAATGAAAGCCAAAATATATATAATCCTTTATTACTGAACACATACATATGAGAAAAAATATCCATCCTTTTTCTTTAGAAATACATGAGGAAGCTTCGCTTAAAACCGTAATCACATGACTCTAATAGTATCCATTGCAATCTGATATAATGTAGCGAAGGGCGAAGATGTGAGAGATGGAACTTAGTTTTCAGTGGTGGGCATGCCAATGACAGTATGTGCTCCATTCTCCTCTTCCTCACAAGAATCGCCATTCTTCTTGTTGGTATGTTGCTCTTCTGCATCAGAACCGCTCGTACTACTTATCGACACCTTGTCATCTGCCTCTTGTCCTATAACTGACATTTCCATTTTGACAGGCTGAACATCCGCCATAGCCCTGCGAAGCCCCTCTCTCGGCGACGCCACAAACCGATCTTCCGACGCTCTCATTGAAGATCCACGGACGCGTGAAATCCTGAGCCTCGGCAGACGGCGGTGCTCCACCTCTCTCTGTCTTATCCTGTTCCCATGCCAACGGAAATACAGGTAATAAAGTACACCAACAACTACTAAAAAGGTAACAAAGAAACACGCTATAGCCACCAAAATAAAATCACTGTCCCATTCATAGTCCCTATTCCCATCCTTTAAATCCACTGGACGGTTATCAGGTGAAGGCGGCGAAGAATCATGGGGTGTGGAATAGATTTGATCAGGCGGTAGGGGGTTAGGGGGTGGGGGATAAGTATTATTAGCAGGCGGTGGGGAATTACAATTACAAAGCCAACAAGGCCAACCCATCTCTAACAAGCAACTTAGGTTTTTGCAGGGACTCTGGTTATGAATGAATTGGAGATGTTTATGGCCTGCCTTGGTGGGTTTATGACGAGAACGAAGTTCCGTTCCAACGATTTTATGGTACGCCTCTAGTGAGGCCGGGGACCGTGCTTCGTACGCTATTTGTTTTCTGAGCTATTTTCTCAGCCAAGATTAACAAAGTCGGTGCGGTCAATTTCTCTTCTTACATATTTCCTCGACCCTCTGTTTTTCTACCGGAGCTGTTTTGCTTCCATCCTTAAAAATCGGAAATTGATAGAAGCAATCGCCTCTCTACACGTGTCAGACAAATTATTTGGTCGATGGTCAATAGTCAATGTTCTAGTTTCTGGGTTGCATTTCTTTCAAGTGGTTGCTCTAAACAATGGTTAATGGTCAAAAGTCGTGGGTTTTAATCAATGTACAATTATGAATATGTGTTGATTATATAAATTCTTACTCCTTCAAGATATAAGGCTATTATAATTTTAATTTCAATTTTGAAAGTTATTAATTTATAATTTATTTATTTTCAAATTTCATTATAGGGAAAGGATCTAGTAGTCACTTACCCTAATTTTGTGTATTTTAAGTTTCTAATCATTACATCATATTTTCATGATCTTTTTTTTGTTTCTTCGTATGTGAATTAAGATCTTAAAGCTATTGTTTCAACTTTTGGGTAATTATGATGAATGTAGGAGGACTCATTATGTGCACAAAGGTTAAAAAAGTGGTCATTTAGAAGTGATGTCCAATACCTATTCATAGACATCTCAATAATCATGCACTAAAACTACCAAAAAAATTGCACAACTGATCCAATACATATTCCTCTAATAAATGTCTTAACCAATACCTATGCAAAAATGCCCTAGTGGCCAGTAATCGTGCGCTATGAACCTACCAATAAAATTTCACAACTCTTCCAATTAAACATTTAAATTTTAACTAATGGGTATACAAGTGAGCAACTATTTGTACATATGATTTTTTTAGTGGGCTTTTAATTATCATGTATTAATGAACTATTATTCGTATGTGGACGGCTACTAAATCCTTTCCCTTACCTATTTATAAAATAAAATTTAAAAATAATTTTAATTCTTTAAATTTTTTTAAATATTAAATTGTAAAAAGAAGTTAATATATGATGAAAACATCATACAATAGTGTATGCAATCTTGAATTTTTAACTTATATTTATAATAAGAATGAATGATGCAATAATATTATCACGTACAAGTTAAAAAATCCCTACTCTTTTATGACTATGGTTTTCTTAGATTTCACAAATTTCATTTCATCATCAATAGACCAAGCACATTGACGTCCCACTACATTTGGGAGTTCATTCATAGATAGGTCATCAATATCTACTACTTCTAAAATTTTAAGTAGAATTCTAATATTTTTACTCCACCCTTCATAGAAAGAAAATCTCTTCATTTGTGAACTTTGCTAAGGTGTGGAAGGCTTCATCTTCTAGGGGCTACCTAGTCCTCCCTTTCTCTTAGATCCTTTTCTCTCTTTATTTTGGAGGGGATCCTTCTTTTTGGGAGGAGAATTTGTATGTACATGGGTACCTCATCAAGCTTATTTTTCCAAGAACTATCTTTTCACCCATTTAAATATGCTTAAGGGGTGTTAGCATAGGTTTTCATTTTTCTAATAGATATTCATTTTCTTTTTATCTAGGTTTTCCAATATAATTTTATTGATCTTGCTTACGTTAATAAAGTGAGTATTAGTGTGAGTGGTGTGAGGTGTTTCATGTGAGTTATGTGTAGTATTCTTGGACACTTTTGGTAACCTCTCCCTAATGGTTGTATTTTCCACCTCCTCCCTCCAGGACCTAATATATATTTACTCTCTCCTACCTTATTTAAGACACTTTTTGCATCTTGTAGCTTCATGTTGTTGCTTTCCTAGTGCTACTTTGGTTCTTGAGAATTTGCATCACTCTCTTGAAAATTGATTTTTTAATTCTATTTCGATTTCTTCAATCATCTATATTTATAATTTTTATCTAATTTAATTTATTGCATTAAATCTTTAGTTATCATCTATTTTATAGATTCTAACAATCAAGCCTTGACTTCTTTGGGTAGGAAATGATTTATGCAATTCCTTTCAATCAAACAACAATTTATTTTGTGGTCTCCTACTATATATTGTCAAGGCTGCCCTCTAACAAAAGTGTCATGGATCCATGCCTTGAAATTCTTTGAATGAGGCATTAAAATTGTATCAAATATCATTAACAATGCCACCAAATTTTTTATTTCTTGTCTAAAAAATAAAATAAAATTTAGGCTATCTGATAAAGACTAGGATACCTTATAGATTGTTATTGATGTTATTCCCCCATGGATAATTCACAAAATCAGGGTTAAATCATTCAAGCCTTCATGGAAGGATTGAAAATTTTACCTTAATGCACCATTTTATAATTATAAGACTCAAAAAGGATATTTGTGGCTTTCTTCTCATCTTCTTATGGCTTGTCAATTGAACCATGATCATTTGTAGCTGTAATAGTCTTCTCTCAGTAGTTGACTTTATCAATTACATCTACCTAGTTGGCTATTCTTAAGCCTAAATTGGCCTATATTACTTGTGTATTCTTTATCAAGGCCTTCCACTAGTTAGGTTTTTACTTAACTTATATGAGAGTTCTTAATCCTCATTGTTCATTTTGTGGATAGTTTGAGATTGCCAAGCATCTATTTTGGTTTTGCGCTAGAGCCTAGGAAGCTTAGAATTATATTCATGATTTCCTTAGGTCTTTTAGGCTTGCTCCTTTTCAATGACATATGGTTTTGTTAGGCCTACTCTTGCTCTAGATTTTACATCTTCTTATCGGTAAAAATTCCCTTTAGTATCTAGAAAGATAGAAATGCAGCTCTTTCCTAGGATGTTCAACTATGGTTTTATCTAATGTACTTATGCAAATTTGGGTGCAAGCTAACAAAGTTGCACTTGAAGTGGCACATTTACAAGAGCTTTTGGATCATTGGGGTAATGTTTCATGCATTGTTCTTAGAGCCTTTCCTCTCTCCTCTTCTCCTCCTTGAGGATGCTAGTGAGGTCACAAATAGTTTACCAAAAGAGACTAGGGATCCCATTCTCATGGCTCTCAACCCCTAGAAAATAGAGATAATGCTACTTGTGGTTGAATTCAACCATCACAACCACTTTCCACCTCTTCTCATAGGCATAGTGCTCCTAGTTGGCTAGCCTCTGAAAGTCTTCTCAATTGGAGCTAACCATCTCTTTATTTCATGCTTAACAACCTTAAGAAGACACTCATGAGGAAGAAGGTGCTCCCACTAAGTGGGACATAAATGACAATAATTCTTCCCTAGTGATGTTTGGAAAAAACTTGATGATAAAGACCCCTTGTCTTTTGATGTTGCATTTGTTACTTATTTTTTTATGTTATATTTAATCTTTGACCCTTTGAACTTTCATTTTATTATGAATGTCATCCTACCTAAACTTTGTAGATGTACCTTTAAGACACGTCTTTTAAAAACAACTATTATACTATTATTTTAAGTAATTAAAAAATTAAATAAACTTATTTATTTAAAAAAAATGAAAGCCAAAATATATATAATCCTTTATTACTGAATGCATACATATGAGAAAAAATATCCATACTTTTTCTTTAGCAACACATGAGGAAGCTTTTCTTAAAACCGTAATCAGATTATTCTAATGGTATACCATTGCAATCTGATATAATGTAGCGAATGGCGAAGATGCGAGAGATGGAGCTTAGTTTTCAGTGGTGGGCATGTCAATGACAGTATGTGCTCCATTCTCCTCTTCCTCACAAGAATCGCCATTCTTGTTGTTAGTATGTTGCTCTTCTGCATCAGAACCGCTCGTACTACTTATCGACACCTTGTCATCCGCCTCTTGTTCTACAACTGACATTTCCACTTGGACAGGCTGAGCATCCACTCTGGCCCTGCAAAGAGGACATGTAGAATGAGAATAAAACCACATATCAATACAATCCACATGAAAACTATGGTTGCAGCTGGGCAGCAGCTTGGCCTCCTCATTCTCCTGGAACTCACAAAGGCAAACGGCACAGCGTAAGCCGTCGGTGAAATTTTCCTGCTGGTAGACAAAAACCGGGAGAGCATCCACCATACCCCTGCGAAGCCCCTCTCTCGGCGACGCCAAAAACCGATCTTCCGACTCTCTCATTGAAAATCCACGGACCTCGAGCTCTCTCTGTCTTACCCTGTTCCCATGCCAACAGGAATACAGGTAATAGAGTACACCAACAATAACTAAAAGGGAAACAAAGAAAGACGGTATAAACACCAAAAGAAAATCACTGTCCCATTCATTGTCCATATTCCCATCCTTTAAATCCACTGGAAGGTTATCAGGTGAAGGCGGTGAGTAATCAAGGGGTGGGTAATAAGTAATATTAGCAGGCAGTGGGGAATTACAAGGATCAGGCCAACAAAGCCAAGCCATCTCTAACAAGCAACTCAGATTTTTGCAGGCACTCTGGTTATGAATGAATTGCAGGTGTTTTATGGCCTGCCTTGGTGGGGTTTATAACGAGAACGAAGTTCTATTCCAACGATGTTATGGTACGCTATTTGCTTTTTGAGGTATTTTCCCGGCCAAGATTAACAAAGTCGGTGCGGTCAATTTGTCTCCTTACTTATTTCGTCGACCCTCTGTTTTTCTACCGGAGCTGTTTAGCATCCTTCCAAAAAAAATCGGAAATTGATAGAAAGCAATCGCCTCTCGTATACACGTGTAAGACAATTATTTGGTCGATAGCCAATAGTCAATGTTCTAGTTTGAGGGTTGCTTGTCTTTCAAGTGGTTGCTCTAAATGGTTAATGGTCAAAAGTTGTGGGTTGTAACCAATGTACAATTATGGATTTGTGTTGATTATATAAATTCTTTCTCCTTCAAGATAGCTATTATAATTTTACTTTCAATTTTGAAAGTTATTAATTTATAATTTCTATTTTTCAAATTTTATGATAGGGGAAATGAACTAGGGGAGAGGAGCCTATAGTGGAGCACCTTAATTTCAAGTTTCTCAAAATTTTATCTAGAAATTTAAAATCAGTCTCAATTTTGTACAACAGTTTATTTGGCAACTAATCTGCTTAAAAAATTAATTTTAGGGTCATATCATCAAATATGATGCCACATCTGCATGCTTTTTGTTGAGGTATCTAAAAAGGCTAAAAAAAAAAGTGAGACTGATAGTGGTGCACTAAGTCATGTTTTATTGGTGCACCGATGTGGCATCACATGATTTGTCAGTTTGTGTACTTTATGGATAAAAAATGTTTTACAATTGAATATTAAGGTGGTCCACTATGAGGCCCACTGAGACCTACTTCTATCTCGACTATTGGAGCCCACCACACTATGAGCCCCTCTCCCCTAGTAGTCGCTCACCTTAATTTTATGTACTTTAAGTTTCTAATCGGTACAACATATTTTGTTTTTTTTGTTTTTTGTTTTTTTGTATGTGACTTAAGAGCTTAAAGTTATTGTTTCAACTTTTGGACATATATGATGAATGTAGGACCTCATTATGTGCACAAAGGTAAAAAAAAAGTGGTCATTTAGAAGTGATGTCCAATACCTATTCATAGACATCCCAATAATTGTGTGTTACAATCACCAAAAAAATTGCACAACTGATCCAATAAAAATTTCACAACTCTTCCAATTAAACATTTAAATTTTAACTACTAGATATACAAGTGAGCAACTACTTGTACATATGAAATTTTTTAGTGAACTTTTAATTATCATGTATTAATGAACTATTATTGGTATGTGGGCAGCTACTAGATCCTTTCCCGTACTTATTTATAAAATAAAATTTAAAAATAATTTTAATTCTTTAAAACATCATACAATAGTGTATGCAATCTTGAATTTTTTAACTTATATTTATAATAAGAATGAATAATATTACCGAGTATAAGTTAAAAAATCTTTACTCTTTTATGAATATGGTTTTCTTAGATCTCACAAATTTCATTTCATCATCAATAGACCAAGCACATTGGGACCCACATGCACTGCATTTGGGAGTTCATTCATGGATAGGTCATCAATATCTACTATTTCTAGAATTTTAAATAGATTTATAATATTTTTAGCCCACCCTTCATAGAAAGAAAGTCTCTTCATTTGTGAGCTTTGCTAGGGTGTGGAAGGCTTCATCTTCTAGGGGCTACCTAGTCCTCCCTTTCTCTTAGATCTTTTTCTCTCTTTATTTTGAAGGGGCTCCTTCTCTTTTGGGAGGAGAATTTATATGTACATGGGTACCTCATCAAGCTTAGTTTTCCAAGACCCATCTTTTCACCCATTTAAATATGTTTACGATGGGTGTTAGCATAGGTTTTCATTTTTCTAGTAGGTATTTATTTTCTTTTTATCTAGGTTTTCCAATATAATTTTATTGATCTTGCTTATGTTAATAAAGTGAGTATTAGTGTGAGTGGTGTGAGGTGTTGCATGTGAGTTATGTTTAGTATTCTTGGACAATTTTGGTATCCTCTCCCTAATGGTTGTATTTTCCACCTCTCTCTCACCAAATATATATATATACTCTCTCTAGGTAGCTTATTTAAGATGCTTTTTGCATCTCATAGCTTCATGTTGTTTCTTTCCGAGTGTTATTTTGCTTCTTTGAGAATTTGTATTACTCTGCTGAAAATTGATTTTATATTTCTATTTTGATTTCTTCAATCATCTATATTTATAATTTTTATCTAGTTTTATTTATTGCATTAAATCTTGAGTTATAATCTATTTTATAGATTCTAGTTCAATCAAGCCTTGACTTATTTGGGTAGGAAATGATTTATGCAATGTCCTTTCAATCAAACAATGATTTATTTCGTGGAAGGACAAGGATGCTTGCAAAAGGGTATGGCTCAAATCCATAATTTTTTAATTTTGATTATGATTCTTTGCTAATACTCCTTGGATAAGATTCTTCACATGGCTAAGTTAGGTTGATTAGATGAATTAGATTGATTGGGTTGACTTTTTATTAGGATGTGAAAATTTGGGTGATAGAGAACTTAGAAAAGAGTATAATGTTACAATTTTTTTGCTTGAGGTGTGGATATGGGAAATAATATCTTAGTTTTGGATTTGGTTTTGGTTTGAAGGACCCTATTCTATTAGAATTGTTTCTTCTTATTAAGGGTTAAAAAATATGGATTGTTTTGATTAGGAGCTCCATTGATTGATGGATTAGGATCTACAGGGATTGAAGGGTTAGGGATCATATGGTTGGGTAGATGGTTTAAAGTAGTAAGATTGATATGAAGGGGTGTTGATTAGATGCTTTAGGGTCTATATGGACTGGGGGATTATTTTATGGATTAGTATTTATAAGGGTTGAGGGATAGTTTAAGGGGTTAATATTTATAAGAGTTGATGAAGGATTTAGCATTAGATGGATGGTTTAATGGTTTATAATATTGAAGACACCTAAATTTGGACACTTAATTTAGCCAAATTTACCCATTTTCGTCTAAACATCCTCTTATCTACATTAATTAAGTAATATTGCTATTGTCTAATTAATATCTTTAAATTCTTCTAAATCCCCAAGGTATTAAATTAATAATTAAATACCTTACCCTCTTTAATCATCCTTTCATCAAATGAATTGAATAAATATATCATTTATTTAATCCCTCACGTGTCACATCTCTTTCTTAATCCTAACCCACCTCCTAATCTCTTCATTAGGGATGTGCACATGCCTAATCCTTGATTAGGATGTGTCACATCCTCCAACTTTTGCAAGTTGGCTTCTAATCCTCATTACCCTCTAATTATCTTCTAATTACTGATTAGTTAAGTCTAATTAGTACCTTGGTCAACTCTCCCCATCCCCCAAAGAATTTTTAATTCCTTTTTATTCATCCAAGGCTCCTCTCTTCCCCATGTGAATTTTTAATTCACTTTTATTCCTCCTAGAATCTCCTTTTCCCATGCATCATCTAGAATATTTGACTTGTCACATCAAGTCACATGTGGACAAGTGCTTCCCTTTTTGGAACCTTGTCTTGTCCATGGGATTCTTCCAAGCATGTGAATTTTTAATTCACATTTATTTACCCAAGATTCTTCTCATCCCCTAATGTCCAAGGTACACATCCTTAGATTACACATCATGTACCTCCCTTCCACCTCACATCCACATCATCTTATCATTGGCCATCTCACATTTCACATGTCAATATGTGAGGGCTTGTGAGTCCTCAACTCACCATAGCCTTACATCTTGATCTTGGTGGCTTAATCTCAACCATTGAATTCTCTAGAGAATTCAAATTTCTCTATAAATACCCCCCCTTCTACTACATTTTACAACACTTAGTCCTTTTTACACCCACATGAGCTGTCATTTTGAGCACTTAATTCACAAGCATTTCCTCTCACTTAGTTAAGTCATTCTAGCCATCAACATTGCATTCTATCACACATTGTTCATCTTGTATAGCCATCCAAGGAGCACACAAGGATCTTAAACATCAAGGGCCAACCAAGGGATTCATCAACATGGAGAAGGTATAAGCACTTGCACAATTTCATCTATTTTTCTTTGTGTTAACAATTCCTTAGGCTAATCTTTTGAGGTGTTCCTTGTGTTTTATGTTACATTTTAATTGTTTTGCATCTTTAAAATAGGATAAACTCAAGGCTTCACAAATATATATATATAGGTAGATGGAGAACTTAATGAATGAGATTTGATACAAAATTTAATGGATTAATTAGGATCTCTAGAGGTTGGATTAGGAACAATATTGAAAGAGGGATCTATAGGGATTAGTTGAGGGTTTTATGGATGAGAATACATACAAATTAATGGATGATTATTTGATGGACAATTTGGAAGGTTTCTATTTTGAAAGTGTTCAAGGTTATAATTTTGAGGAATCTGATTCCTATAATTATGAGGTACCTAACCATGGTATTTGTTGTTTTGAAGAAGGAAAGGATCTAGTTAGGTATAACCTTGTTTAGTGTTGGGAATACTATTGGGGAACTTAATAGGATATTTATGTTGATCTACAAGTTTCTCATTATCACAATATATTTCCTAATATAGAAGGCACTCATCATGAACATTTTCAAAGGCATTTTTTTATTCATAAAAAAATGGTTCATGATTCAAGTGTTTTGATAAAGTTAGACTTCACAAAGGTTTGATTCAAGTTCTATGTAGTTTTTTCATAAATAAGAAGATAAGGATGCATGTGTTTCATAATTACTCAAGTAGAGTGTTTCACTTGTGAGCCCACTAATAATACTTTAAAAAGTGGTATAAAATAGTGTCAGCCCAATATTTCAAAGTGCTAACAATGAAGGATTAGGACAATACGGGCATATTCCACCATTATATTTTCAAATGTATCTGGTGAGTAACATTACAAGGATAACCACTTGCCAATGTTTCTTAGGTACCAAACAACTAAAAGTTTCTCTATGAAAGTTTTGCACAAGGTTCTACTACAATGAGTCCTCAATATACTCAAATTTGCTTGAGGTCAAGTTTATGAGACAAAGGTGTTATTTGACCATCATAAAATTGAAAGAAATTTTGAGAATAGAGACATGGTGTTTGCTAGATTATAACCATACAAACAATCTTCTTCAAAGGAAACTAGACCTTAGAAAATTAATGCTTACTTTATTCTGAGAAGGATTGGTGAAATTGCCTATGAGTTTGAGTTTCTAGAGGGAAGTAAGATTCATAATGTGATCCATGTATCTTGTTCATAAAAGTAAATTTGAAAACATATTTTACTATCAACCAAGTTAATTCTAATTGATAAAGATGGAAAACTAGTTTTGACTCTCCAAGTAGTCATTCATGCAAGGGAGAGGAAGCTAAGAAATAGAAGCACTAAGAACTACCTTAATTGGAAGAAAAATCCTCTAGTGGAGGATGCAATGTGGGAAGATAATAGATATTAGGTCATTTAAACCTATAATTTCTTGAGGACAAGAAATTTTGAGTGGTGAAAGCTTACATTATGATAGTTTTTAGTCAATATAAGTTTTTGCATATGGGGTTTACTCCTATGTGTTCCCTATTTTCATCTGTTATATTTTTCCTTTTCTCATTCTGTATTTTCTTCCAACTTTTCTCTTCACTTATCAAATTTTTAGAATTATCCATCATATCATGCATTTTTCTTAACCCCTAACACTTCATCCTTTAGTTGAGTCTTGTGTTATGGATGACCCCTTGTCCTTGACTTTTTCCCTATATTTATATGTTTCCCTCCTAACTTCCTAGAATTTGTTGTATTTTTTCTAGTAGTATATTTTTGTGTCATTATTTGTGGATTTTTTCTTGATCCCATGATCATTGTTCAAAGTTGAAGCTATGGTTGTGAATGGAGGATAAGAGAGAGTTATTTTTTTTATATGAGGATGATCTACACTCAATCAAATTCCTTTCAAAACCCATTTTGAGTACTTATGTTAGAGTGTGAGAATCCTTAGATAAAAACCTTGGTAATTTTAGAGAATGATCTCATACAAAGTTTGTATTTGAGCTGCAATGGATGTAGACTTTAGTCGCATTGTGTTGTTCTAACTTAAAATTATTGTTGGAATTAATTTTTTGTTGTAGTTATTGATATTGTAGAACTATTTGAATGTAACACAACCAATGATATAAGAAGACAAATATCAATATTTCATCTTTTTTTTGTTCATTATAACAAGAATATTGGGATTTATTTTTTTAGTTATTGTTTAAAATATAATGATATTTATGATAAATACATGTAGTAGTTTTAAATCTAAGTTCTCTAAGATTCAAGATTAAATTGTAGAGTTGATAGTGTTAATCAAATAATAAGTATTTTTTGAAGTTTAAGAATATGATTGACATTATTGTTTTAACCCAATACATTACACACATGGATGACTGCAAGCCTATTCTAACTGTTGAAAATTGAGGTGTTTATGTAGCTTAATACTTTGTAAAACTTTATGATTTCTAATCTAAATATGTATTCTTTGTTACAGATTCTTTGTGGGTGATTATCTAATTAATTCATTTTATCATTTGTAGAATGAAGACAAAAGGTTGTAGAAGAATTAGATAGGACATTAGAAGATACAAATCATATACTCTGGAGAAACCCTTTCAGGAAAAAAATCCACCAAGAATCAATGTATTATTTAATCTCTGAAGTAGATTACAATAATTCCAATTCTTCCTTGAGATGCTTCTTCTTCCTTCAACAAATCTTCCTCACAACCTACAATAAACCAATACAAACTCTCTTCAACTTGTTTGAGATATATAGGAAATAAACAAATTTGTAAACTCCAAAAGAGTTACAATTACGAAGCTCAATCCCTATCTCCTAAAAGGTACAATTATCTCTTCCAAGTAGAGTTTAACCATGAAGAACAATGCCAAATCATCATCTTCGTCCATTTGGGCATCCCAAACTGAAGTAGTAACTCAAACTTTATTCCATAAATATGTTCAAGGCTTTATCCTCAAAGTAGGTGCCCAAGAGTGGGCCCACTTAACTCAGCCTTCTAAAATATATTAACATGCAAAGGAGTTAATTCCAAGAAGCCGACTTGGGTGCCCAAAGTAGGTCCAAGTCATTTTATGTTAATTGAAACATCTCTCTCCACCATTCATGCAAGAATGGTCATCCCCTGTTAACTGAAGGAAGTTACCTGTTATCTATCATGCAACTCAAGTCATTAGTCATGCATTCCAAGTTAACTGAAGTCAACTAGCATTCAACTAAAACTAACTAAAGATAACTGAACCATAACTAAACTGAACTAAACAAAACTGAATTGAACTAAACTGATTCTAAACTAAACTAAATTGAAATGATCTGAACTAAATTGAACTGAACTTCATGCATGTAAACATCAATCCCTAACTCCTAGGATATTTACATGCATTCAGAAGTGTTATCTCTTACTCCAAATAGTTAACTGAACTCAAGGTGAGTTTCACCCACCATGTGGGTGCCCCATGTGCTCCTATTATTTAGGAACTCATCTTGCACGCCCTCACATGCTCCTATCATTTAGAATTAGTTACAAATTTCAATTAACATGATTATTTCATCCAAAATTAATCTCTCTCTAATCCTAGTGTTTGAAAACACTTTCCAAGGACTTAGGAGATACATGAAATAAATAATCTTTAGGATTGCAATTAAATGGCATCCTATTTCCAACATTCTCCCACTTGACATTCTACATTGCAGTTATTCTAAACAAGGAATATTATTATAAATCAAGTACAAAACTTAAGGCCAATGGCCTTCCTACACCAACTAATCAATCCAAGCCAACTTCAAATGCAACCTGCATAATCATGAAGCTCCAAGAAAATGATTAAAACCAAGAGAACTTATCTGAAGGAACTAGTTTCATAAGATAATCTATAACATTAATTAAAGTGTCAAACTTCTCAATTAATACCTTCCCACTCTCAACCATTTCTCACACAAAGTGATACTTAACATCAACATGCTTAGTACGAGCATGATGCATAGGATTTTTGGCTAAACACATAGCACTTTGACTATCACATTCAAGTTTACCTTACTTGCAATTAAAACCAATACCTTTCCCAAGTCTCTATATCCAAACTACCTCTTTGGAGGCATGTGAAACCACCGAGTGTGTTGAACTCACATTCAACCAAGGTGTAGGCTCCTCGATCTGTTTTGTTGAAAATAGCTTTTCTTACTAGTAACTATTCCAACATATATCTCTTACCATAAGAGAACTCAAGCCTTACCTATTTCTCCAAGTTTCCATGAGGACTTGTAAACAACCAATCCATGTCAAAATCCAAATGCAACATAGCACTAGATCATGAAGCAATCAAGCAAATGATTAATGTACCCAATACTTAAGAGAACTACATGTAAGATCAATGTCAAAGATCCAATCTTGAACATAAATATGACATCCAAAATCTAACCATCTCCTTCTAGGAGATCATATGCACCATAACACACTTAAACATCTTAGTCTCAAGAGATTCCAAACTCTAAATGTAAGAAGAGTAAACCATGACATAATAGCAACCACTATAAACCAAGAAAAAACTATATCCCCAATCACATGAGGATAACCTTACCAATGATGCATCCACGTCACTGCCAACAACTCCCACTAAACCATGGTACCGAGTCACACATTCCATTGTGACTACCATCCTCTTCATGAAGATCACTATATCCTACCAAAGCTCCCACTAAACTGTGATACTAAGCTATACATGGCAACAAGATAAACATAAAACCATCACTGTCAAAAGCATATGGAATTTTAGACATTTCCTCATGATCAAAATTATCATAACATGTACCATGCCACAACTCTAAACTGCTAATTGACAGTATACCATGACATAATAACAAAACCATCCTACAACCAAGAAACCCCTTGATTGCCAAATGCTCCCACTGAACCGTGATACTGAGAAATCCCATGGCATCATGATGCACATAATCAAAACCACATTTTTGTCATAAGCTTAAGTACACTAAACCTTTGAATCCCAGCTCTCAATGACACATGATAAACATCCTCAAAAGAAAAAATATATGCCTCTTGTAACAAACTTATTTTCCAAAATAAAAAATAACAAAAAATAGTAAAAGCTCCCACTACAACCAAATAACTTCCAATATTTTAAGAGAAAGGCATCCCAATACTCTACCCAACCTCAACTCTGATACCAAATGTTGAGAATTGAGGTGTTTATGTAGCTTAATACTTTGTAAAACTTTATGATTGTTGATCTAAATATGTATTCTTTGTTGTAGATTCATTGTGGGTGATTATTTGATTAATTCATTTTATCATTTGTAGAATGAAGACAAAAGATTGTAGAAGAATTAGACAAGATATTAGAAGATACACGGGTATGTGCATGATCATGATGGGCCAAAAAGTGGCGATATGATGGGTATATGTAGGGTATGTGGCTGACGACTTTTTTTTACCCAAATTTGATGAAATGAAAAGGGTTTTTAAAGGAGATTCTCAAATTTTCCACTAATATAAAATTATTGTTTTCGACTAAAGTCCTGATTGATAGGCTAATTGAAAAACATCTATATCTTTCAAACGATAGGGTGAAGCCACAATAGTGGTTTACAATTGAAGTGAGGAAGGAAAACTCACAAATGAATCGCGTGTGGAAAAAAGCTTTGATTTTACAGGGGTTGGTATGAACCTATTGGTTGAACAATTAAGGGTTTGGTAGAACCCTAGATTTGAGGTCGAACCCTCTTAATACTTTCAGCCAAAAAGCCATCAAAACCCATAGAAGGGGTTGAATGAACTCCCCAGTTCCGAGGAACCAACCCTAGAGGGGTTAGCTCAAACTATACAATTCCTCATCCCCTAAGACAAAAAATTGAATTTTGTACTTTAAATTTTGTTTTAGGGGATGAAGAAATGGAGGAATATTCACAAACCCACAGGTCGGTAGTCCTCGAATAGGCTTATCCAACGAATATAATTTTAATATGTTTTTTTAATTATATATTTATTTTTTAAGTTTTATTAAACATGAGTTTTTCACTGAAAATCAAGCTCCCTGTTCTGCACATGTGGAAAAATAGTAGATTATAAAAAAAATTGAAAAATATGAGTGCACCGGATATTGAATTCCTTGATCTAATAGAAAAAATTAGTTTGATATATACAAAAAGTTATACATTATCTGACGCTATGTACGAATTGTAATTGGTTTGACTTTGAAACTTGATTAAAGAAAAATATTCAATAAAACTATCTAACAAATTAGAGCACTAGATATGAGTTGCTAATTTCTAAATTTGAAAAATTATAATTTTATCATTCAAGGAAAAAAAGTTATGCATTATACGGTGTGCGTCACTTTTTAAAAATGTTGTTTTTTGAAAAAAACCATTTTTCGTGGGAGATGGAAAAAGAAGTGGAATCTAATTCCAAAAAATTTGAAAAAAATATTTTTAGAATCCATAGAAAAAATGTGACGAGATGTGATGAGACTCTAGTTTGCATCATCTTCAAATTCTTCACGGTTTAGCTGCTATAGGTGCCCGAATGTGAAGATTTAGTTTAAAAATTTGAGTGTCTTCCGGTTGGCCAAAGCGTAAAATCATATTATTGGGATCACCGGTATCACATTTTGAATCAAAATATGTGTCACATTCATACTTCTACTATAGGATTAAAAGAATTGTTCATGAAGTTTTGATCAGGGATTAAGGTGTTGGAACATCACGATTTTTTATATTTTTAAAGAATTTGTAATAAAAATCATAATTAATTATTTACTTGGAAAAAATCTGAAAAAATATGCATCCCTGTCGAGCATTGATTCCTCCTAACATAATAAAATCTTTATAAAAAATAATGTCACGTTTTATTGTGGTTAGGATTGAATTCGGACAGGACACCTACTTCTTATTTTTTCTCACTTGTTTAGAATCTTCTTGCATTGAAATTTCAAATTTTCATGAAATAGATTAAAAATAAAAAATAAACAGTAATTTAAAACTACATTCAATTTTCTATAGATTTTATTCTTACATATTTTTGAAATAATAGAGATAACTTATTCAAATTTTAGATCAAAGGTTGCCTAACTCTAATTTTTCTAATTTTTTTGCCACTCAGAACTGCTTTTCCATGATGATCCTACACATACCCACATAACATATACCATGGAGAAACCCTTTCGGGAAAAAACTCCACTAAGAATCAATTTATTATTTAATCTATGAAGTAGATTGTAACAATAATTCCAATTCTTCCTTGAGATGCTTCTTCTTCCTTCAAAAAATCTTCTTCACAACCTACAATAAACCAATACAAACTCTCTTCAACTTGCTTGAGATATATAGACAATAAACAACTTTGTAAACTCCAAAAGAGTTAAAATTACAAAGCTCAATCCCTATCTCCTAAAAGGTACAATTATCTCTTCCAAGTAGAGTTTAGCCATGAAGAACAATGCCAAATCATCATCTTCATCCATTGAAGGGTGTCCCAAACTGAAGTAGTAACTCAACCTTTATTCCATAAATATCTTCAAGGCTTTATCCTCAAAGTAGGTGCCCAAGAGTGGGCCCATTTAACTCAACCTTCTAAAATATCTTAATATGCAAAGGAGTTAATTCCAAGAAGCCAACTTGAGCACCCAAAGTGGGTCCAAGTCATTTTTTGTTAACTGAAACATCTCTCTCCACCATTCATGCAAGAATGGTCATCCCTTGTTAACTGAAGGAAGTTACCTATTATCTGTCATGCAACTCAAGTCATCAGTCATGCATTCCAAGTTAACTAAAGTCAACTAGCATTCAACTAAAACTAATAGAAGATAACTAAACCATAATTGAACTGAATTGAACTGAACTAAACTAAACTGATTCAGATAAACTAAACTGAACTTATTTGAATTGAACTTCATGCATGTAAACATCAATCCCTAACTCCTAGATCTTTACATGCATTCAAAAGTGTTATCTCTTACTCCAAATAGTTAACTGAACTCAAGGTGAGTGTCACCTACCATGTGGGTGCCCCATGTGCTCCTATTATTTAGGAACTCATCTTGGATGCCCTCACATGCTCCTATCATTTAGAATTAATTAAAAATGCCAATTAACATGACTATTTCATCCAAAATTAATCTCTCTCTAATCCTAGTGTTTGAGAACATTTTCCAAGGACTTAGTAGATACATGAAATAAATAATGTTTAGGATTGCAATTAAATGGCATCCTATTTCCAACACTAACTCCTTTTCTTTCAGGGATCAAACTTGAGGCTTAGTTTTGTTCACCCTTAGTTGATGGTACTTTGTACCAACAACTTGTTAGGAGCCTCATCCACCTAACTCACATGATCTACCCAAAATTTTATGTCATGGACATGGTCTCTTAATTCATGTAGGAGCCCCATAAGCTAAACTAAAAATAATCCAAGAGTATTCTCCACTACATTCAAGTTTCTCATAGTTTTATGATTCAATGTGTAGTAGGCATTTGTATTAAATTGGTGGGCTATATAGATTCATATTGGGTACGTTTTTTCTAGGATTACAACTCTACTTTAAGTTAAAATTTTACTTTCATTCAAGTCCTATTTTTTGGTCAAATATGAAGTAATCCTCTATGTCTCTATCTTCAAATGAGGATAACTATCGGGGAGTTGTGAATGTTGATACCAAGGTTATTTGGCTTTACAATATTTTCATTAAATTTGGTATTTAGTTTAGATAACCATATATTATATTTTGTAACAATCATAGTGTGATTATTTCTCTCACAAATTATATTTCATCATCAATAGACCAAGCACATTGAGATCCACATGCACTACACTTGGGAGTTCACTCATGGATAGGTCATCAATCTATACTATTTATAGAATTTTAAAGATTTTAAGTAGTTCATTCATGGAAAAGTCATCAATCTATACCCACCCTTCATAGAAAAAAGTCTCTTCATTTGTGAGCTTTGGTAGGGTGTTGAAGGCTTCATCTTCTAGGGGCTACCTAGTCCTTACTTTCTCTTAGATCCATTTCTCTTTTTATTTTGGAGAGGCTCCTTCTCTTTTGGGAGGAGATTTTTTTATAATGTACATGGGTACATCTCATCAAGCATATTTTCCAAGACCCGTCTTTTCACCCACCTAAACTATGCTTAAGGGGGTGTTATCATAGGTTTTTATACTTCTAGTAAGCTAGGTTTTCTTATATATTTTATTGATATTTCTTAGGTTAAAATAAAGTGAGTATTAGTGTGAGTGGTGTGAGGTGTTGCATATGTTCAAGTTATGTTTACTATTCTTAGACACTTTTAGTATCCTCTCCATATTGGTTGTATTTTCCACCTCCTCCCTCTCACCTAATCTATATATACTCACTCTACTAGCTTGTTTTATACACTTTTTGCATCTTGTATCTTCACGTTGTTGCTTTCCTAATGCTATTTTGCTTCTTGAGAATTTGCATTACCCTCTTCAAAATTAATTTTACAATTTTGTTCTGATTTCTTTAATCATATATATTTATAATTTTTGTCTAGTTTTATTTATTGCTTCAAATCTTGAGTTGTTTATTTTACATATTCTAACAATTAAGCCTTGGCTTCTTTAGGTATAGAATAATTTATTTACAATGTCCTCTAAATCAAACAATAATTTATTTTGTGGTCTCCTACTATATCTTGTCAAGACTACCCTCTAACTAAAGTGTCATGGATTCATGCCTTGAAATTATTTGAATAAGGCATAAAAATGCTATCAAACCTCATTAGTAAACCACCAAAAGTTTTCTTTCTTGTCTAGAAAATGAAATAAAATTTAGGCTATCTGATAAAGATAGGGATACTTTATTGATTGTTATTGATGTTATTCCTTCTTAGATAATTCATAAAATCTGGTTTAAATCATTCAAGCCTTGGTGGAAGGATTGAAAATGGTATCTTGATGCACCATTTCATAATTATAAGCTTCAAAATGGATATAATTTGTGGATTTATCCTCATCTTTGTATGGTTAGTCAAATGAACCATTATTGGTAGCTTGAGTCTTTTCCTGGTACTTGGCTTTGCCAATTCCATCTATCTATTTGGCTATTCTTGAGCCTAAATTGGCCAACATTACTTGTGCTTTCTTTATCAAGCCTTCCACTTATTTCTTACTTAAATCATGTGGGAATTCTTAATCCTCAATGTCTATTTTTTGGATAGTTCGAGACTGCTAAGAATCTCTTTTGGTTTTGCACTAGAGCCTAGGAAGCTTGGAATTATATTCATGATTTCTTCAGTTCTTTGCCTACTCCTTTTCAATGGAATATGGTTTTGTTAGACCTACTCTTGCTCTATATTTTGCATGTTCTTAGAGGTAAATATTCTATTTAGTATTTAGAAAGATAGAAATGTCACTCATTTTTAAGACATTCAGCTATGGTTTGCTCTAATGTGCTTATGCAAATCTGGGTGCAAGCTAACAAAGTTGCACTTGAAGTGACACATTTACAAGAGCTTTTGGATCATTGGGGTAATGTTTCATGCATTGCTATTAGAGCCTTTCCTCCCTCCTCATTGCTATTAGAGCCTTTCCTCCCTCCTCTTCTCCTCCTTGAGGATGCTAGTGAGGTCACAAGTAGTTTACCAAAAAGAGACTAGGGATCCCATTCCCATGGCTCTCAACCCCTAGAAAATAGAGATAATGCTCTTGTGGTTGGATTCAACTCTTACAACCACTTTCCACCTCTTCTCATAGGCATGGTGCTCCTAGTTGGCTAGACTTTGACAAGTCTCCTCAATTGGAGCTAACCATCTCTTTGGTTCATGCTCAACAACCTTAAGAGGACACCCATGAAAAAGAAGGTGCTCTCATTGGGTGGGACCTAAAGGCAATAATTCTTCCTGAGTGATGTTTGGAAAAATCTTGATGATAAAGACCCCCATTCTATTGATTTTGCATTTGTTACTTAATTTTTTTATGTTATGTTTTGACTTTAACCCTTTGAACTTTCATTTTTTTAGTGAATGTCACCCTAGATAAACTTTGAAGATGTACCTTTTTAAGACAGATCTAATAAAAACAACTATTATACTGTTATTTTTTAATTAATTTAGAAATTAAATATACTTATTCATTTAAAAAGAAAATTGTTGCCAAAATATATATATATAATCCTTTATTACTGAATACATACATATGAGAAAAACATCCATCCTTCTTATTTAGAAACACATAAGGAGGCTTTGCTTAAAACTGTAATAACATTACTCTAATAGTATACCATTGCAATCTGATATAATGTAGCGAAGGGCGAAGATGTGAGAGATGAAGCTTAGTTTTCAGTGGTGGGCATGTCAATGACAGTATGTGCTCCATTCTCCTCTTTCTCACAAGAATCGCCATTCTCCTTGTTAACATGTTGCTCTTCTGCCTCGGAACCGCTCGTACTGCTCATCGATACTTTGTCATCCATCTCTTCTTCTATAACTGACATTTCCACTTGGACAGGCTGAGCATCTACTCTGGCCCTGCAAAGAGGACATGTAGAATGAGAATAAAACCACATATCAATACAATCCACATGAAAACTATGGTTGCAGCTAGGCAGCAGCTTGGCCTTCTCATTCTCCTGGAATTCACAAAGGCAAACGGCACAGCGTAAGCCGTCGGTGAATTTTTCCGGCTCGTAGACAAAAACTGGGAGAGCATCCACCATACCCCTGCGAAGCCCCTCTCTAGGCGACGCCAAAAACCGATCTTCCGACGCTCTCATTGAAGATCCACGGACGCGTGAAATCCTGAGCCTCGGCGGACGGCGGTGCTCCACGTCTCTCTGTCTTACCCTGTTCCCATGCCAACGGGAATACAGGAAATAAACACCAACAATAACTAAAAAGGCAACAAAGATACACGCTATTCCCACCAAAAGCAAATCACTGTCCCATTCATAGTCACTATTGCCATCCTTTGAATCCACTGGACTGTTATCAGGTGAAAGGCGGGTGTGGAATAGATTTGATCAGGCGGTAGGGGTGGGGTATTAGTAATATTAGCAGGCAGTGGGGGATTACAACAAGGCCAACAAAACCAATCCATTTCTAACAAGCAACTCAGGTTTTTGCAGGGACTCTGGTTATGAATGAATTGCAGGTGTTTTATAGCCTGCCTCGGTGGGGTTTATGACGAGAACGAAGTTCTGTTCCAACGATGTAATGGTACGCCTCTAGTGAGGCCGCGGACCGTGCTTCGTACGCTATTTGTTTTCTGAGGTATTTTCCCGGCAAAGATTAACAAAGTCAGTGCGGTCGATTCGTCTCTCCTTGCTTATTTCCTCGACCCTCTGTTTTTCTACCGGAGCTGTTTCGCTTCCTTCCTAGAAAATCGGAAATTGGTAGAAGCAATCGTCTCACTTATACACATCTAAGACAATTATTTGGTCGATTGTCAATGCTCAAATGGTCAATGGTCAATAGTCAATGTTCTAGATTTTGCCCTTCATGTAATTCAAGGGCAATTTCTACCCAGCTAGAAGAATATACATTTACATATTTATTAATTTATTAAAAAACAGAATACAATATATTTTTATTTTCAATTAATTAATAAATACAGTCAAATGTGCATTTTTGCTGGTTAGGTAGACGTTGTCATCTTTCAAGGGATTGTTCTAAACAATGGTTAATGGTCAAAATTCATGGGTTGTAATCAACGTACAATTATAGATTGTGTTGATTATATAAATTATTTCTCCTTCAAGATATAAGACAATTATAAATTTAATTTCAACTTTGAATGTTATCAATTTATAATTTCTATTTTTCAAATATCATTATAAAGAAAAGGATCTAGTAGTCGCTTACCCTAACTTTGTGCACTTTAAGCTTCTAAATGTTACATCAGATTTCCATGAATTTTTTTGGGTTTCTTTATATGTGACTTAAGAGTTTAAAGCTATTGTTTCAACTTTTGGGTAGTTATGATGCATATGAGAGGATTCGTTATGTGCACAAAGATTAAAAGATGTGGTCATTTAGAAGTTTTGTCCAATACCTATTCATAGATGTCGCAATAATTGTGCGCTACAACCACCAAAAAATTACATAATTGATCCAATACATATTTCTCTAATAAATGTTTTGACCAATACATATGCACAAATGCCCCCATAATCGTGCACTATAGACCTACCATAAAATTTCACAACTCCTCTAATTAAACATTCAAATTTAACTACTGGGTATACAAGTGAACAACTATTGGTACATATAGAATTTTTTAGAGAACTTTTAATTATTATGTATTAATAAATATTTATTTGTATGTGAACAACTATTAGATCTTTTCCTCTATTTATTTATAAAATAAAATTAAAAATATTTTAAATTTTTAAATTTTTTTAAAATATTAAAATATAAAAAAAAATTATTATATGACGAAAATATCATATAATATATATGATTTTTGATTTTTTTTTTACTTATATTTATAACAAGAATGAATAATATAATAATATTACAAAATACAAATTAAAAATTTCCTTCTCTTATATGAATATGGTTTTCTTAGATCTAGTCAATAGATAGATTGACTTATGACTTGCCAATTGAAGAGGTGAATGTCCTAGCTCATCCTCTTTATAAAAGCTTAAATTTATTGAAGAAAGAGAGAAATTAGAGAAATAGCCCTTTGAAAATAAAATTATCAATTCTCCTCAAAAAAATAAAATAGATCTCTTTTAAGTTAAATTGAATATCAAAGAAACACAAAACAAAAGTCAATCTTAAAATTATATAATAAACTTAATTGGTTAGAATTATATACTAAATATATATTTTTACACATGTATATAGACATAGCAATAAGCTATCAACCATTATTTGTAAATAAAATTAAATTCTATAATATATTGAAAATAAAATTACTTTTCTAATTCTATTTTAATTATTTAAATAAAAAAATTAATCTATAATGTTATTTTGTTAATAATTTCATATAATTATATAAAATTGAATTATAATTTGTTTAATTGTATTAGTTATATTTTTCTTCTTGGCTTTTATGCATATTGTAAAGAAAAACAAATGATCATTTCAAAATAAAAGGAACAATAAAATCTTTTTAATATGACTAAATAAATGATATAATCATTCAAAATCTATTTTAGATTGAAGATTTTGTGAAAAGTGTAATACATATAAGTGCATTAAATGTTTAGAATTTCAATCAATTAATAAATGCGTTTAGTTGGAAAATTGTGATACAAGAAAATATATAGTTTATTAACAACATAGAAATTTCAATGAAGATGAAATAACTATTTTTGAATTATCAAATACTTTGTCTATCATCTTGGGTTATTTTTGCAACTAAAGATTCAATCCCATAGTTGTGGATCTAATGTATCTCATGGATATGATCTAGGCTTATGGATGTGATCTTTACAAACTTTTGGAATGTCATTTTTAGTCCACCTTGATGTTCTCAATTTGTTGCCACATAAAAATAGGTTATAGTGTTTTAATGGTTTATAAGTGGTAGAGTGATCTATATAGGATCTAGGACTAGTTGCTTACAGAATGCTTAACGTTAAAAGATCAATTATTACAACGCTTAACTTAAATGATTACAAATTAAATGCTCAAATGAAATAATGAACATAACATAAAATAAATGCCAAGATAATGAACTGAGAAAGAAAGAGAGAAGAAATAGAGAGACGAAACCACAATTGATAACGAAGTTCGTCCCTAAGGACTACGTCTCCGGGTCCCTCTCCAATGGAGGACCGATCCGATTAGCTCCAAATTCAATTACAATGGCTTCAAGACTATCTCCTTCAAGCATTCAGCAGCATGACAGTACTCTGATATGCAGAAATGTCTTCAAAGACTCTCGAGCATTCTCCCGCTATCTCAACCTGGACTTGGAAAACCCATCTCAACCCCTCGTTTTATACATGAAATTTGCCTAATTAGGCTTATCCTCTTCATTAAATGCATATCTTCTCCTAACAGCTCATATCATGAATAATTTATCCTCTGGTATCTTCTTGTTTCAGGAGGTTTTGATGGTTTTGTTTGTTTTGGCCTTATTTGGCCATTTGAATAAGGCTCGGCCAATAGTATCATAACAAATTAAACCGATGCCACTCGTATTTCAGAGTGCTTGTGTGGCGCAGTGGTTAAACACTTTTTGTTAGCCCGAATGGTCGGGGGTTCAAAACCCCGACCGACCATTTTAAACC
>VDFB02161507.1:0-12402 GCA_007258455.2 Sequoia sempervirens | reverse complement strand
TTTTTTATAAATTTTCAAAGTGGACAAATCCTAAAAAATAGAAAATTGAGTGTGCTCATTGCTAATTTTTTTAAACTAATCAAAAATCATTTTTTTGAATGTGTAAAGAGTGGATTTTAGTTTAAAAAAATGTAATTTATTTAAAATTTTGATGAAAAGGTAAAATATGAGACCAAAAATACCATACGTAGGTTTTCGACAAAAAATGGAGACACTTGCAAAAGAAATTCAAGCTCAAAACTCTAAAATATTTGAAAAAAAAATGTTACATGGTTAGAAAGATAACAAAGAGCTCAACGTTATTACATTATTTTTGACTTAACATTAAAAAATGTACAAATGTGAGGGAGAGCATGCTTGAGATCGTGTCAATTTTATTACATTTTGTAAACACACATCTTTGGACATTGAATTGTGTTCCCAACCCTTTGCCAAGTTAGAATCCCAAGGAAAATCCAAATCTAAGGGTTGGAAATTACCAAAGATGGATATAACATGAGCACACTATAACACACTCGTATTATTTATTGGATTAGATTTAAATAATGTTAGCGTGTTATAATGTGCTCATGTTATTTCAAAGGAAAAATTATCCTCACCTTGTATCTTTCTTTCTCTTTCCAATCTCTCTACCTTCCTCCCCTCTCTACCTCCTATCCTCCCTCTCTCACCTCTCTATCTCCATCCCCTCTCTACCTCCTACCCTATATCTCTTTGTAGTGTTGAAAAAATTGCACCTTGCTTAATTCAAGATAAATTGGGATTAACACTACCTTGGTCTAGTGTTGTGAGCTTTTTTAGACATCCACATTAGGTCTTGGGCCCTTGTAAACTAAATAAAATACATGTCTTGTAAAGGTGTTGTAAAGTGTTGTAAATCACTTTCACACTTTTCTAGAATTTTATTAAGAATTTAAGTCTAATGGACCTATTTTTCCCTTAATTCAATGTTGTAAAATGTATTTAATTATATTCTCACATTAATCTAGAAGGATTGTAAATTAAACTTGGCCTTAATCTATTATAATTGTAATGTTTTTTACACATTCACATTGGATCTTGTGCCTTTCTAGGCTAAGTGGACCTCATTTTAATGTTGTAGAGTGTCTTCAACCATAATTTCACATTGAACTTTGTCTCCCTAGACCTAATCACCCTTTACATCATCATTAATAGGTCCCTAGGACCCTTATTTTTGCATCTTGAGGCATATTTTGGCTAATATCTTGATAAAAACACTTAAAAACCCAAAAATCTTGAAGACCCACCTCAAAAACCTCAAGGTGGGACTCATTTGCCACCTTGGGTGAATGAGTCCCCTTAGGTGGGACCCATTCATCAAGTTTGGCGAATGAGTATCTTTTGGGGACTTTTTCAAAATTGAGCAGGAAAATTGCAATTCTAACTTGAATTTTGATGAATGTCAGCCTTGGGGATCAAAATAATGACCATTTGAGTGCCTTTCCTATATAAAAAATCTCTTAAATCATTGTTTCATAAGGTATTCAAGTTATCAAGTCAATCAAACACTAGTTCGGCATTTCAAGTCTTTAAAAGGTCATCAAGATAGTCTTCAAGTTCAATTCCAAGGAATTCAAGAGCAAGATTCTTCATCCATTGTTGCAGCAATTCAAGATCCATCATCATGGAAAGTTTCTAATTGCATTACTTCATGCACATGCTTCATTATATTATTTCATCAATTTGGTTTAATTACCTAAAATGGGTTTGAACAAGGCAAACCCCTATTCTCTAACAATAAAAAATTTCTTTCTCTTTGTGTGATTGCATCTCTAGGTGCTTTGAAGGCTTGGAGATGACTAAAGAATAGGTTTTAAACTTGGACTCATCTCCCTACTTGCAAGGTCAAAATATTCACAAGAAGCCACTTATAGTCCTAAAAATTAGGGTTTCAGATCCGGACACCTGGAGGAATAGAAAGAGTAGACTGAGAGGTGCATATTAGAACTTTGAATTTCCAAAAAAGCTAAATTGGACTCATTTTCCACAAGTGGCAAATGGGTCCCATTTTTTGGTCAATTTTGAGATTTTTGCATTTTTGGATACCCTTTTTCGAGAAACTTGTTCTTGTGCAAAAAACCTTGATCTGGGATTGATTCACCTAGATTGGAAAATGAGTCATAGTGGGCCAAAATTTTATAATTAGTAGCATTTCCAATATCCATCCAAGTCTCTACAAGTTTCCAGGTGCACACTTATAGTTTTACATTTTTCTATTTTATTCTTCTTGCATTTTCAAGCCATTTAGCTCAAGTTTACATATCACACTATTTTTTCCAACATTCTATTTTTTCCAAGTCTACACTTGGTGGTGAACCCCTTTCTTATCTCAATAATATCCTAGGATACCTTATTGTCAGATCTCTCATATCCTTCATCAAGTTCAGATCTCTAAGGCATCCTTGAATGTTAGTTGGAGAAAAGTGATGTTCTGTGCATAAAGTGTCCATTTTTTGACTAATCACTCTCTACCTCCCTCTCCTCACTACCTCATACCTTATATCTCTCCTCCCCTATCTACATCCTACTATCTATCTCTCACCTCTCTACCTGGGCAAGTGCAAAAATATGGGGGCAAAAAAGTGGCCAACCATTTTATTTTATTTTTAAAATCCAAAATGTGAGCACATTATAAAAATCTTGTGTTTTAACACACTTGCATTATAACAGACTCTCATTATGGATTGGAGCGACTAAGATTTAGGCTCATCCACTACAAGACCAAAATATTCTCAAATTATAATGTGAGCATGTTTTATTTTATTTAAACAAAATAACTTCATCATTCCATTTTTTGTTGTTCCCAATTTTCCTCTATGACCTGCAACCCCTCGAAAACACACTCATTTTCCAGGAAGGCTTAAACCGATCCTTTTCTTCACCGAATCTTTATCAAAATACTACCATGATGTCAAGGAGGTAAAAAAAGTAAGTTATTTTTCTATATCAAATTGTTATTAAAATAGGTAGATTTAATATGTTTTTTGATGTAAATTTATGTAATTTTTAGGAAATGACAATGCACCTCCTTCTCCTCCTCAAAATATTGATTCAATTCATGCTCAAATCCTTATTGAAGAACAACCCAAACAAACACCTCCAACAATTCCTAAACATGCTTGAGGAACTCAAGAAAATTTAATGGGGCAAATTGAAAATAACAAAAACAAATTAAGGAGTTAATAGCAAGGTTGAAAGATCTTGCAAGCTCAATCTCACATAGAACCATGCTTTCTCAATCACTTGAATTGATAATATCACATGTAGATTCAATTAGAAATAAAATAAGTAGTTGGTCAGAGAAGAAATGAGAGTTTAGAGAATTTATGCAAATAAGTTATTCTATAAACTTGTTAAAGATGATGAAATTACAAAATTTGACTTGTGTGCACTATTCACAAACCCTAGAAAAAATAAACCTTTATGTCCTTTAATAAAGAGGTTCCCTATACATTGGCGCAACCACCAAGGGATAAATAACAATTTTTGGAGGAGGTGGTGGATGGGTTTTGACCATCCTCCATGCAACAACAATGAGGTGCCACAATATTTTTTGAGGAAACTCTAATGTGATTTTGTCCTCAATAAAATCCCAAACTATTTTGACATGAAGGACTTCTAGAGGTGGTGGCTCTACATAATATAGAGTGGGGGCATGTATCAATGCACATCAATTAGCAAGATGAGCACTCACTAGACCAACATATGAGCATGTGACTATCCATTCCATTGTGAAGGAGAGTGTTGAGGTCGATACATTGTAGTTGATTAGTTGCATGACCTAGAGCCTCATACAACATACTAGTCCTCTAGCACATGGTGAGTTGGGTGATTCTTCAGGGAGTAGAGTTCAACCTCATTATTGTCAGGCTTGTGAGTCAACCTATGGTTATGATTCCATGAATACTTAGGATGTAGGTGCATAGGGTACATCTATAGTTGATCAATTGGTGATGATAGATTCCCTCCTTAATGAGGCATTCAACCTTGATAGTCAAGTAAATGTTAGCAAGTTCATTGAATTTAATTTATTAAATTAAATATTTTTGAAATGTAATATTAACTAAATTAGTTGAATTATTATAATGAAATTTTAGGGTCATATCATTCACTCTATTTTTAGTGGTCCTCCACCTCCCTATTACATGACCACATGTACTGTGGAGGTATGTAACTAGTGAATAATTATAAATATTACATGTGAATAGTTAAATGTTATATGAATGTTATTCTTATATCTCATTTTGGATGTTGAATAGGTTAATCTTGGAGCTTTGATGGTAACACCTACCAGTGGAGGTGGACATCGAAGGTTCACTCAGGTAATATAGACTATTTATAATTTTAAAATAAAATAAATGTATTTTGTAATTAAATAATGTTTAATGACTTGAAGGTTCTAGATAGTTTGTAAGTATGCTTTATACTTTTTAATTAATTTTATTTCAGGTTTTAATGCACTTCATAGACTTCAAATTTCATTTGTTCATATTTTTTACCTCCAAAAATATTTTCTAGTGGCATCAATAGCTTGTAGCATACCATTTCGATTGTATCCTCCTAATTGTCATCACTATCTTGTAGCATACCATTTCTCTGCTCACTATTGGGCTCATGAATGTTGCTCAAGATATTGACCTTATTACTATCCTTGTCCTATGTTGACTATAATTATCATGATAACTATGTTATTACATTCATACATTATGGTTGTAGACTTTCGTTTATACCTTTGAAGTACTTTATATCATAGAGGACTACTCTCTTTCTCTTGACTATATACTGTCATCTATCAATTATCTTCAATGGTATCTACTCCATAGACAAGGTACTATTCAATTATCATTTATAAATATATTCCCTCTTTCTATCCCTTTGCAAGGACTATTCTATGAATATGATCATTAAAAGGAATTTTCAGTCTAAATTATCTTTTAATAATAAGCTATGCATTCTCCTCTTATACCATTGTATGAATTTTTTTGCTTCTCCTATGAGACTATCTTGTAGCATTGGATTTCATGTGATTACAGCCAAATTTATGACTATTATGCACTCTTTTCCTTGAGTTATCTTGGTTGAAAACATACAAATTATATCCTCATAAAAATTCATATTCCACAATTATTCCTTGAAGCATTCTTTGGTATTTAAATACATGTGACTGTCCTATTACATCTTAAGTGGCCATAGATTATCATATTCAATATTATGTAACTATCTTATTATAGTTCTTTACTTATGTTATCTCCTTTATTGTTCATTTGTTGTCCTTTATTCATCATTTATCCTTGTGATCATTACTCTGCCTATGTGAATATTACACTATCCACTATAATGAAGATATCTCACTCCATTTCTTATCTATCTCTTCTTTGTGATTCACCCATGCATATGAATATAATGTTGAGATTTTATGAAAATTATGGAGTGTCTTTATAGGTGTGAATTGTTATCAAGATCTTAGGGCCACAATCCCCTCATTTCTCGCTATCGCTACATCATTTTGTTCTTAGTTGATGGTGCTCATTTTTTCTTCTTTTCATGCACCTCACTATCATGGTTTACATTATTTTCATAAATATATCCCCACTTCAAAAATTCTTCACACTTCACATCAAAAAAGTTTTGTATGACTTCTTTATGTAATCATGATATCATCCCTTTCTTGCAGGATATGATCATCCTTAGGATTTTCATCTTGTGAATTTCCTTTACTTTGAAATTGTCCTTATGAAACATGCAAACCCTTGAAGCAATATATAGTCCAATAAGTACTCAGAATTTTGTTGACTATCCCATACATTATAATCCATGACCTACATCACTCTTTTAGTTTTCGTAATTGAATATTGTTGCTTTATTTTTAGATGATGCAAGCAAAGACTCATCCTTATATTGATAGGGAAATGGAGCATGGTGTCTCTACTACAATAGAAAACTCGATGCCTTTGATGGGGGTATGAGGCAGATTAGTAAATTTCAAATTATATTCATTGTTATAGTTGTTTGTTATTGAAAAATCAAATGACTATTGATTTGTAGTTTAATTTCTATCTAGGTGGTTTGTGTAAGAATTTGGAATGCCAAAAACTGAGCATGTAGCTATTAAAGATGAGGAGAGATATCATTTGGTGGGGGTAAGTGATTATTTTGTTAAATATTTCATTTTTATAATGTATTTTTTATATATTAATGTCTATACTTTTTATTATAACAGGTATGGCTTCATGAAGAATTAAATAGAGGATATGTGGTGCAAGAAAATCTATGATAATAAAGAGGGCATTTGCCACCTAGATTGTATTTTGTTTTTGATGATTTCCATGAAGGTCATGTTGACCATTTAGTTAGAATTTGAGGTTTTTGAATAAGTCTTGATCTATAATGATCAGTAGACTAAGAAGTGGAAAGAATGGATAGGTTTAGAAGCTCATCTTGCTTAGGTTGCTAACTTTTGGCAAAAGTTGAAAAACACAGTGGATTTTGTAACTTTGGCCATTAGGTCATGAATAAGTCCGACAAAAGAAGATAACTATTTGAGGAACCTATGTAAGGTGTGCCTCGACTTGAAAACAAGGTTGGAAGCTTTGGTATTGTGGAAACATTTTGTGGATTGAAAGGAAAACAACATTTTGTGTGTTTTTTCTGATTTTTGTTCCAAAGTAGAGTTTAAATGGATTGAATCTGCTACTGTGTTCAATGAAAGATGTAGGGTAGCAATCTCCCAAGCTTTGTGTGTCATTTTTGTGTTTTCTTCATTCATTTTTAGTCATTTTTTGTAAATAGTTCGTTGGCACCTTGTTGCTGGTCTGAACCAGACAGGTTGAAGAGAATGGAGTGCTAGACCACTTTCCCACCATACAAATTGTACGACCCTTTGGGAATAGTGCCTAGACTCCATGTATGTACATATGGTAGGTCTTATGGTTAGTGAACAAATAGGAGCTATTGGAAAGATCTTGCCCTAGGTGAGCCAGGATGGTGCTCAGCTAGGAATGCAAGAAGTACAGTGCATAGAATTTTGCAGGGGGTCAAGTTCTTTGAGAATTTCCTTTTAGAGGTGGTAGGTAAGTGTCTTACCTAGTTGTGGCATGAAGGGGAAGGCTCCATTAGTTCAATTGATGTGAGAACAAGTTGACAGATTGAAAGCAGCCAGACAGTGGTTTAAAACCCTAGAAAATTCCCATTTTCAGATTCAAGCATTGTGCGGTCAGTTAAGGCTTAAGACCTCAAAAATCATTGAGAGGTGTTCATTTGATCCAAGAATCTCAAAGAAAGAGTGAGTCTCTTTTGGAAGTTTTTGAACAAAGACTAGTTTTCTCGGAGATGGAGGCCTAATAGGGGCTCAAGGGCTAGTAGCCTTTTTAACCCTAGTTGATGGTTTGGTGAAAGCGATGGAAAGGTGGAGTTTTGGTGAACCTTCAAGAACCCTAGGAGGTTGGTTTGAAGCCACTGAAGACATTTCTACACCCCTACAAGATCAAATTGAGTGTTGAGGATAGGTTAGCCTTTAGGGTAGATTAAGGGCTAAGGAAGTGTTAAAGTGTTGCCCCAAGGTTGGCTTGGTTGGCAGGATATAACTTGATGGTTGGGTTGGAAAGGTGAACTAGGGGGGTCTACACAAGCAGTAGGTCCTATAGGTTAGAGGTGGTGGAGTGTGACACCATAGGGTCTTCCTAAACAAGATCCAAAGCATGGAATAGTGAGTGATTCTATCCAACCCTCCCTATCGATTGGTATTAGATCGAGCAAAAGGTTTATGGGAAGAATTTGTATGTCGTGACCTTAAGTCTAGTGGTTCTACCATCATGGTGACAAATGCTAATTGGCCAAGATGGTTGAAGGACAGGAGGAAGACAATAGGTTATTGAGGGAAAGAATAGACCAACTTGAGCAAGCATTGAATGATGCGTAGTTCGAAGGAAGGGTACCAAAGAAAGAAGAGGTTGTAGAGGAAGACAAGATCCCTGAACCTAACCCTATTTTGGAAGAAGAGCCTTTCTTGAAGGCATTGAAGGCTTTGAGTGGAAAAGGACTTGAAGGCATACCATTGTTTAGTGGAAAAATGGAAGCTGATTTAGTTGTGGATTGGATAGAGGGAATGGAAAACCATTTTGAGTGTGATGGGGTCACAGAAGCATAGAAGGTAAAGGTGGCCAAATCAAGGTTAAGAGGTTCTGCCTTGACATGGTGGAAGTTCATTTAGACAGAGAGGGAAAAGGAAGGAAAGCAACCTATCTCTACTTGGAAGGGAATGGTTGCCAAGGTAAGAGAAGCATACATGCCAGATGACTATGAAATTTAGTTGCATAAGAAAAGACAGAGCTTGAGGCAAAGAGACCAAGATGTGAACTCTTATACTGAGGAGTTTCAAAAACTTTGCATGAGGTCTAATGTGACAGAGGATGAAAGTCTCAAGGTGGCTAGATATCTTAACGACTTGAAGTGGAACATTCAAGAGGAAATGACTCTTCTAAGTCCCAAGACAGTACACCAATGTTACCAATTAGCTATAAAGATTGAGGAAAGAAGCAAGAGGAAACAAGACCAAGCTTTTAAGAGTAGAGGCAAAGTTAGAGATCAAAGAGGACATAGAGGTGGATATCAAGGTAGAGGGACTGAACAAAGAAATTAGGGAGAGTCTAAACTCATAGAGCATGGAAGTGAGACAACTTCTAGAGGAGGTTATGGAAGAGGTAGAGGACCTCAAGGAGGTTCAAATAGAGGAAGAGGAGCAGGTAGGATTAATTCTTACTTTGCTAATATGAAGTGTTACCATTGTGGACAAGTAGGACATCCAGCTTATAGGTGCCCGGAGAAAGCATCTTCATCAAATACCAAGAAGAGAGTGGCATATGCACAAGAGGACACCATGAGTGTCAAATCACTAGAGGTTAGTCACATTGAATCAGAAGTGGGGGAGAATCTAATGTTTAGTAGAGTTTTGATCAGACAACTGGTCAAGGAAGAGCCAAGGCAAAGAAGAGCCTTATTTAGAGTGAGATGCAAGATACTTGGGAAAGTATGCAAGGTCATTGTGGATTCAGGTTCAACTGATAACATCATCTCTGAGGAGGCAGTAAGGAAGTTGAAATTAAAGAAAGCACCCCACACCAATCCCTACAAGGTGACATGGTTGAACAAAGGACAGAGTGTTCTTGTCAATGAGCAGACAACGGTGGAGTTCTCCATTGGAGGATACAAAGACAAGTTGGTTTGTGATGTTTTACCCATGGATGCATGCCATCTTCTATTGGGAAGACCATGGTAGTATGACAGAAGTGTCATGTATGATGGAAAAGAGAACACCATTTCTTTCAAGAAGGATGGGAAGACATTTAAGTTGCAGTCACTATCAGAAGAGGAAGAAGGATAGTCAAAGACCCCTAGTGTCTTGTTGAATAGTGGCAAAGAGTTCATTAACAACCTACATCAAGGAGGTGAAGGATATGTGGTTATGTTGCAACCTAAAGAAGAGAACAAGGCTGAGAAAACAGTCATACCTAGAGCAGTCCAAAAGTTGCTTGAGAGGTATAAGGACATAGTGAGTGATGGAACACCAGCAACCCTACCTCCACAAAGAGCCATTAGTCATTAGATTGACTTCATACCAGGGGCTTCATTTCCAAACAAAGCAGCATACAAACTTACACCAAATCAGAATCTAGAGGTAGCTAGACAAGTGCAGGAGTTATTGGATCAAGGATTGATTATTAGGAAGAGCATCAACCCATGTGCAGTACTAGTGGTCTTAGCAACCAAGAAAGGAGGCAAGTGGAGACTATGCACTGATTCTAGGGAAATAAATAGAATCACAATCAGGTATAGGTTCCCTATTCCTAGAATTGAGGACTTGATGGATTGTCTTGGGGGAGCTCAGTACTACACCAAGTTGGATCTCAAGAGTGGATACCATAAAATCAGAATCAAGGATGGAGATGAGTGGAAGACAACCTTTAAGACAACAGATGGGTTGTATGAGTGGACAGTTATGCCATTTGGCCTCTCTAATGCCCCTAGTACATTCATGAGGCTCATGAATTAAGTGCTCAAAGACTTTACAAGGATATTTGTGGTGGTATACCTTGATGATATACTCATCTTCAACAAGACAGCAGAGGAACACCTAAAGCATGTGGAGTTGGTTCTTAGAAGATTGCAAGAGGAGAAGTTGGCCATCAACCTAGAGAAGTGTGAGTTCTTTAAACAAGAGCTTGTGTATTTGGGGTTTGTAGCATCCCAAAGATCATTGAATATGGATCCAAGCAAGGTGGAATCAATCCTAAACCAGCCTACACCAACCATAGGGATAGAGGTAAGAAGTTTTCATGGATTGGCTCATAATTCTATAGAAAATTCATAAGGAACTTTGTGGCATATGTGAACCAGTCCTAGATACACAATAATAGGTGGAAGCTAAAAAGTAAGTTTAAGTGGACTCAAGACGAGGAAGGTTTTGAGATACTAAAACAAGAGGTGGCAACTCAACCTATTCTCTTATTGCCTAGTTTTGACAAGTTGTTTACTGTGGAATGCGATGCTAGTGGAGTTGCAGTAGGAGGAGTGCTAAGCCAAGAAGGCAGGCCTATAGAATTTTTTAGTGAGAAGCTCAATGAAGCTAAGGAAAAATACTCTACCTATGACTTAGAACTGTATGCTTTAGTGTAGTCACTTAGGAAGTGGAGGCATTATCTCCTACCCAAAGAGTTTGTGGTGTTTACTGACAATCAAGCACTTAGCTACATCAACACTCAAGAGAATTTGAGCAATAGACATTTGAAGTGGATGGAGTATCTTCAAGCCTTCACATTCACCATCAAGCATAAGAAGGGACAGTTGAACAAGGTGGCAGATGCACTAAGTAGAATATTGCTGACAGTGCAAGAGATACAGATCAAGAGCATTGTAATAGAGAGCTTCAAGGATCTATATGGGGAAGATGAAGACTTCTCAGAGGCTTAAAAGGTATGTATTGACTTTGAGAATCATTTTCATAGCCAATAATCAAAGTATACATTGAAAAGTGGATTTTTATTCAAGGGAAATCAGTTGTGTGTGCCAAAAGGTTCTATGAGAGAGAATCTTATCCAAGAGAAGCACAATAGTAGTCTTAGTGGTCATTTTGGTATCAACAAGACAATGGAACTAGTGCAAAGGTTCTACTATTGGCCCAAGCTACCAAGGGATGTCAGAAGGTATGTGGAGCAGTGTCTAGTTTGTATGAAAGCCAAAGGGGGAGCTAGTAATGCAGGTTTGTATCAACCTATACCCATTCCCAAATCGCACTTCACTTTATGTGCTAGAATGGGATTTTGCTAGGACTCCCTAAGACTAAGACAAAGTTTGATAGTGTCTATGTGGTGGTAGATAGATTTAAAGATGAGTCACTTTATTCATTGCAAAACCACTCTCATGATGCCGCTTACATTTCACATCTCTTTCTTCAAGGAAATTAAGGATCCATGGATTTCCTTTGAGCATTGTTTCAGACAGGGATGTGAAGTTTATGAGTCACTTTTGTAAGACTCTATGGAGTAGATTGGGTACCAACCTGTCTTTTGGATCAGCTTACCATCCTCAGACCGATGGCCAAACAAAGGTGGTTAATAGAGTGTTGGGTAAACTCTAAGATGCCTTAACTAAGGAATATGGATAGACATGGGACAAGCGGTGGACTTCACAAAATGAAGTATGCATACAATGACAGTGTGAACAGGACTACAGGGAAGAGTCCTTTTGAAATAGTGTATGGAATGCACCTAAGAGGTGTGTGTGAGCTCAGAGATCTAGGAGCTATGGAGCATAGGAGTGGACATGTAGAGGACTTCACTCAGACCATGAAAGAGATTCAGGAGCAGGTAAAGAAGACAGTCACCGAGGCTACACAAAAGTTGAAGGATAAGGTAGATTTGTCAAGAAAAGATTTGCAATTTGCAGTAGGAGACTATGTCATGGTTCACCTCAACAAATCCAAGTTGCAGAAGGGTACCTCAACCAAATTGCAGATGAAAACAGTGGGACCATGCAAGGTGTTAGCCAAGTATGGGAAAAATGCATACAAGGTGGAGTTACTTGCAGATTTAGGGATTTCACCAGTGTTCAATGTAGCTGATTTGATCAGGTATAAGGGATCAATCAAAGACATGGATCATAATAGTAGGGAGATCTTCAAGGATGTAAGCAACATAGCCTTACCTACTCCAGACAAGCTACAAGTAGAGAGGATCTTAGAGTCAAGAGTGAAGAAATCTACAAGGCATAAGGTGTACACCTGAAAGCATCCATCAAATGGAAGAGAAAATATGAATCTAAGGCTACTTAAGATGAAGCCGAAGCTTAAGAAGCTAAGCAATGATGTGTCGCTGATCTCTCCTCACA
>VDFB02161506.1:0-22478 GCA_007258455.2 Sequoia sempervirens | reverse complement strand
ATGTTGCACTCTTCCCCCTATCTGTCCAATGTCCAGAGTTCATTCTTACAGTAGTTGGAGCATATAACCCTGCTACTAGGTAGTGTGTGGATGTAAATGGTAATGCCATTATTGAATTCATGCATCCAATGATCAAATTCATGATTCATATACCTAATCCAAAGAATCCTAAGCAATTGAATGAGGTGGAAGCTTTGAAGCTTTACATTGATAATAAGGAGAGGAATAGGTTTCACATGAATAAGACTTGGATGAGGGTGGAGAAGAAGTCTCTGACCAAGCTTCCAGACCAGCCTAAGAGGGCAGATTTTAGTAAGGAAATTGCAGATATAATCATATTCCTTTCTAGGGTGTTTGGTAAAAGGGATGCTTCACTATTTAAAGAATGGATGTTTCCTTTCATTCAAACTATTTTGGATGGGAGGCAACAATTTGACTGGTCAATGATAGTATCAGACAACATTCACAATTAGATGATAAAAGTGAGAAACCAAGCGTTTCTTTATGACCTCCTATGTAGTTTATGCAGCTACCCGAGTGGGGATTTTTCCTGGCCTTTAAACAATGGGTATATTGGGGGAAACCCAAGGATAGAAGAGAGTGTGGGAGTATTATAATCAGCTCACCTTGCAGGCATCAAAGCAACATTATAGAAGGGTAAATGATGCCTTTCTTTATGTCATTATTAACAAACTTAATGGTGACGCGGGATATAGGTTCAGTAGGGAGGCAATGGCTTTTGTGAATGAATGGGGGCATTGGTTTATCCAGTACCCCACATTCACCTATTTCAGGTTAGCAGGCTTTGATGGTCACCCCCATTTGCTACCTAGATGTTGTGGTGATAGGATCATTTTAATGGAGTTTATTTATCAAGCCTTGGCTGTGAATTTCCAGTTTGGCAACAAACACAAGACTGGGTGCCATAAGTTTCCAACGAAGCTGGGAGCCTTTAACTGTCCACACATTCAGGCAGCTAAGGTCGTTTGTGATGAATTAGTTTATTTAAAGTTGGGCTTGTACACTGCAAGGAAATACTATGACCCCAAGCACAAGTTGAGGGCTTTGCTTCCTAGTGTCTTTGAGAAGCACTTTAATTTGTTGGAGGATTTTTGGGAGGACTTGCAAGATGAATATGACCTTAGGAAAAATAATTATGAAAGGATACCTATCCCACTTATGGTTGAGTTTGGGATAAAAGAAGACATTCCAGAAACATTGTCTGATGATGGGATAGTTTTGGATCCCGAGTATGATGCAGACAAGATTGGTACTAAAGATCTTGATCCAATAGATTGGAATGTTGAGGAGACAATTGACATAAAGCAAATTGCAAGACCGGTGTTGGATAGGAGTATTCAATGGGTGAGTTTGAGGACTAATCAAGCTGAGGCTCCATCATCTAAGAAGAGGAAAGTTGTGGGTACACCCAAGGATATAAAAGGGAAAAGAGAAGGATGGCACCTAAGGAACCTTTAGAGTTTATGCCTTCTAGTACACAAGAGGAGGTGGTTCCTCAAGACCTTCCAGAGGTGCAGGAAGATGAAAAAATTGTGGAGGTGGGGGCTTCTACATCTGCTGCAAGGGAGGTATCTACTCAACCCTTTGATGCATAAGAATTAGGTCAAGAATCACCAAAGGGAGCCCTCCATGATGAAGCAAAGGTCTTAAAGCGAATGGAGGATGAAATTGAGATACATAATATAGAAACAGATTCAAAAAAGACTCCATCTGATAAAGAGCATTATGTATTAACATCTTTTGATATGACAGATGATGTAGGAACTGAACACATATTGACTAAAGAAGATCAGTGGAAACTCTTTGAAGATGCAAAAAGAGAAGTTGATACTAAGGCACAAGTTGAGGCATCATCTAAGCAACAAGAGGAGGAGGCCAAGGCACAATCTGAATTGGCGGTCAAGCAAAAGGAGTTGGAAGATAAGGTCAAGGCTGATGAATTAGCTCAACAGCAACAACAAAAGGAGCAGGAGCTCAAGATTCAGGAAGAAAGAGATAAGTTGATGATGCAGTAGAAGATTCATAACCTTGAAGAGGAAAAGGCCCAACAAAGAAGAGAAAAAGAAGCTATTGAAGCTAAGCTCAAAGCATAAGAAGAGGCTTATAGGAAAAAGGAAGAGCAAGAATGTTTGAAAAGGGAAAGAGAGGTTGTTGAGATTGTTGAGTATGAAAAGAAGTCCAAGGAGGCATGGGACTATGTTGAAGAGTTGAAGAAGCAACGAGATCAAATGTTAGAGAAAAATAAAGAGGAAGAGAAATGTTTAAAGTAGGAGTTGCAGGCTAAAAGGCTGCAAGAACATAAGGATATAGAGGAAGCAGAAAAGTTAACATAGGAAAAGGAACAAAGTGATCAGCAAAATGTGCAGGAAGTTGATTCTCAACCGGGGCCTACATTGTTACAACCTCTATCTTCCACTACTATTGCTTCTTCTTCAGCCCAGGTAACCACTACTCCTATTTCTGCTACTTGGTTAAAACTGGACTTGGAAAGAAAACAAGTTGTCCAACCACAGCCGTTGAATTCGTAGGAAATGATGAAAGAAATTGGGAAAGAAAAACCTAAAAAGAAGGCTCGGGTTCTTCACTCTACTAGGCTCACTGATGATGGAGAGATTGTTTTTGAATGTGCCATACCCATAATGGAGAAGAGCTGTGATGATAAGCAAATCACTAATTATCAGTTGGGGGCGATAAATTTGGGAAAGCCTACAAGAAACCAACAAATGAGTTTGATTGATATTGTGGCCTCTTCAACTAAAACCCGGATGATCAAAGATAAACAAAGGAAGGATGAGCTTAAAACTCAATTGGATCAACTCCATATGTTTTTGAAAGATGTTCAAGTCCCATTTCTCAACAAGCTGCTCTTCCTAAATCCCCAGTTTTGTTAACAAAGAGGGAAGCAGATGATTTGATTCAAATGAAAAGCAAGGTAGGAATGATGGATAAATGGTTGGATAAGCTCAACCAAGAGATTGATGATGTTCTTGTTGAGGGTTCTAAGATTCATAAGACTACTCTTGAGTTGGTAGAAGATCTAGACCAGCAGGCTAAGGATTTGGATAAGCAAGATGATGAATACAAGGAATATGTTAAAAGGCTTGAGGATATTAGCAAAGTACCCAAGTCCACATTGTTGTAATATTCGATTCTTGAGCATGGTAATGTGGATTTTTTGGAAAAAATTGTGAGCATCATAAGGTATAAGTCTAGGGCTATTCATGGGCATCAAGAAGAAGTCCAAGAAATGAGCAAGGATTTGAATCAACAGATGGTTGAATTAGAGGAAATTGTGGCCATTTTAATTAACCTAGATTCCTCAAACAAAGAAGGCCTATCTTTGGATAAACTCAGGGAGAGATGGAGGGGTAGGTTTGAGGAGATTATGCAAAAGGGAGATGATGGGGAGGATCTATTGTTAGATCAGTTTATGGATATTCGGGAGGAGGTAAGAACTACTAGAAAGGAGTTAATCAAGTTAAAGGAGATGCAAAGGTTGGTTTCTGCAGAATTTGAAAGGATCAAATTTGAAGGTGATTGGTTGGATGGGCTAGATTTGGGTACTCTTCAATAGGTGTTCTCCAGTTATGATGAGTACATCCCTGAGCATTCAGTGCAAAAGTGACTAACTCTTTTCACCATACTCTATCTGCTCTTCTTCTCTTTTTGTGGGTTTTGACATAGGCTCAACTCTGAGTTTGATTCGTCGATTTCACTCTCTCCTTGGAATATCAAATTTTTTGTTGGTGCAACAGAGTGATCAACCTTGAAATAGGGGTTCCTGAGTCTACTTCTGTGTTCAGTTTTGACTCCATGAATTGTGGGTCTTGATTGATAATTGAGAAACTCATGCATGTGGCACCCTATATGTATTATTAGGTTCTACTTTGTAAAGGTCGGCTAATTGAAGGAAGATCAGCCACCTAATGATAGAAAATAGAAATTAGATGTAGGATTCTTATGTTTTAGGAGAGATACTCTAAAAGTTCAGTAAAACTTGGTTACTTTATAGTTTTTTTTATACATTTTCATGTTATGGTTTTAAATTCTGGATCTATTTTGATAAGGTTAATGGTACATAATCAATCCATATGCCAGTGATTTTTGTTGTGCTTAATTGTTTCTTATTTGATGAAAGTCAATAGAAGGAACTGGATTCAAGATTATATCATTGGATTATCTGTGAATGAATTTTGTTATTGTATTCATTTGATCTGTGTTTTGGATGATGAGTGAGTGATTTGTTTGAAGTAAGTTTAGTGAATGTTGATGGTACTGAATTAGCATTATGGATGTATGTAGTAGCATAGTTTATTCTATGGATTGCATCTTGTTGTAGTTATGGTTAGGTGGAATAAACACTCATTACTGATATGCATTGTCTGGGTATGTAAGAATTTTACTCATGTTTCTTTGATTTGAAGCTCTATTCATCTTTTTCTTTTATTTAAACCCCCCCCCCCAAATGTAGACTAATTGATGCTATGCAGTCTTGTTCTTTGTTACCAGTAAAGGCCCCTTGAACATTATAGTTATATCAACCACTGAGTGAAATCAGCATAATTGAGAACCAATTACTAGGAACTTGGGAGTTAGATCTACAGGTGTTATCTTTCTCTTTCAGGAGAAATAGAATAGTAATATTTTGTTTAATGTTGTGATTTTTTTACCATCAACAGGTAGTTAGTTGTCTCATGTCATAGGATTAAGACACTTGTCATGATCTTGTCTAATCCTATCTCTCAACCTTTCCTTTATAAGCAAGGTATCTTATGTACATTTAATTCAATCAATAATATTCAACCATTAATCAATCTTGCATTGTGAAGCAAGCTTTCTTGCCATTCTCTCTCTTGTGGAAGTGGTTTTGGTCGCAACTATTCTTGGGGGTGTTGGGGAGTCATCATTTACTCCCACATTGTAGATGTATCAAAAGATGCATAGAAATATTAAAGATTATTGGTGGAAATTCCCGTTTCAATAGACAAAAGACTTCAACAACCTCCTCCCTCAAACTATCAAAGTTTGAAGGATCTAATACAGGTAAACTCATTCTCTTTAATATTAGGCCCAACCTTATAACTACCAATCTTGGCCCCTTTTCCAAACTTAATATATTTACCACAATAGGTAAAATATTCTCCATTATGACATGATAGTCATGGGTCTTGAGGCCTCTTAAGCCATTAATGTCAGCTTGGCTTCTAATACTACTACTTACATATCCAGTGGGAAAGTGAGTCTGAGACATCAATTGTAAGAATTGTGCACGTTGTTCCTTTGTTCAGACATAAGGAGCACTAAGTTTTCTATATTTTTCATCATCCTATTTTTCAACCCAAATATTTCACTAAATCTTTATTTGTCAAAAGTCTTCATGTGATGAAATAGTATCAAAAGCACCAAAAAGAGTTTCTATAATAGCATAGGCTATATTTTTCTCAGTATGCATAAAGTCAACAGTATGCCTAATGGTTATCTCCTTAGAGTATGACAACTTATAGAATATGCACAACCTTTTAACACCAATTTCATTACATGGATCATATCTACTACCAACAATCCCATAATTTTCAATAAATGGCATTCTTTTTTGTCCATTCTCAACAATGTAATCACCTATTATTAGCAATGGCACTTCACGATTCTCTTCTTGACCATTGAATTGTGTTTTTTGTTGATGCTATGGATGATCCATTTTAAGGTAAGCATGATGTCCACAATAAATACACTTACGTAAACTTCTTGAGTGCCTCAAAAAATCCTTAAAGTTGCAAGTAGGACATCCATGGTATCCATGAACATTGAGACCAAACAATGTGCCATATGCAGGAAGATCATGAATCATAAACAATAAGGAAGCTCTTAAAGAGAATTTGATCGAATGACTATCCCTTAAAGATTGAATTTCTTCAATTTCTTTCCACAATTACATTAGCTCATCATATAATGGCTCTAGATAAGCATCAATTGTATCTAAAGTCACATTTTTCTTTCCTGGTATAACCAATGATAGTATTAAGAAAAATAGTTTAGTTGCTAACCATGGAGGCAAGTTATAATTTATTAAAAACACTAGCCAAGTTGACCACTTAGTACTTCGATCTGAGAATGGGTTCACCTCATCTAGAGCCAAACCCAACCTTATATTACGAGGATCTTGAGAAAATTCATGCTATATGTTATCAAATTCCATCCATGTCTTAGAATCAAGCAGGTGTCATTTTTTTCCATCAGTGCTCTTATTTTGGGCATGCCATTGCATAAGTTCAGCAATGTCTCTGCACCTATACATTCAGAGTAATCGTGGGATTACCAGAAAGTGGCAAAGAACCTTTATAGGAACCATAGCTTATTTCAACCCTTGTCTATACCTCGCTTCATGACATTTCGGACATTCACTCTCACTTGCAATATTCTTGTGAAATTATACACAACCATTCCCACATGTATGGATGTTTCATACCCTAATCCTAGCTTAGTGATTTCCTTTCTACATTGACTTAATTTTATTGGATATGTGGAGTCAGGTGGTAACAACGAACTTAATAATGCCAATAATTGATCTACGCTCTCATTTGTCCAATGAAACACCACTTGCAAGTTAAGAATTTGAAGGATTGTTGTCAAACAACTTAACCTGCAATTATCATACACAAGCTTTGAAGCATCCTCCATCAACTTGCCCAATCATTGTTTACATCCTCATTCAACATTCTATCAACCTCAAACCCTTCATCTAACATTGTTGCCTCTTCATCTATGTTTGGTGCCAATTCATCTATGTTTGTTGCCTCTTCATCTCTCACACTTCCATTCTATCATATCTTCATAATAATTGACATTCCAAGGGCTTATACCATTATGCCCATATCTTATCATATGTTGATAAATCTGAAATTTTTTTCATCTTTGCACCAAGACAATAATTACATGGACATGGATATTTTTCCATGTCCCTCTCATCGGCTATTCTCTCATCAAATACATGGTATTGATCCCTATTCAACCTTCAATGTTGATCCATCTGTAATGTTCTACACATAGCAACAAAAAATTGTAGACTAAGAGACAAAAAACTATTTTTTTTAATTGAAAGGTATTTCCATAGCAATCGAGTTATAGAGAGCAAATAAAATAGAGAGTTTAACTAATGAATTGTAAAAAATAGATTTTTGTAGTTTATATTCAAATTGTTGATTATACTAGAGGGTGTGTCGTGCCAGTGTCACTAGTCACGTGCAAAAAGTTTACCAAGCACACTGCAGTTTATAGGGGAATGGATACCAACCGATTTCTGTAGTCTAAAAAAAAAAGATTGTTGATTACATTGCATTGCACATCTTTCAAACTCAAAGCATTACTTCACATTGCATAACTAATAACTAGATGCTGATAGATGACAAAATTTCAATTACAATATAGTTTTTACAAAGTCAACCTAAGCAGTTATGCAATTACTTCACATTGCATAACTAATAACTAGGAGCAGCTGCCAATTGCATTTTTTTGTCATGGCATTCCATGAGACCACATTTCTTTGAGGCATTTTTTCAAAAAGTTCACTACCTTGTCTATGCTACCACATTTTTCATACATATTGTCTACCAAAGCATTTTATAAAATAGTTCACTACCTTGTTGTTATGGCTAAAAAGCCTCAAAAAAGTGATTTTGAACAAGCTATGGATGCTTGGAAAAATATATCAAAGCATAATAGTAAGCAATAACATAGAAAAAGGCAGTGAACTAGTTCAAAAAATTCCTCAGTGAAATGTGGTCTCATGGTGATGGAATGCCATGACAATCCATAACAATTCGCTTGTCATGGAATTTGTGATGGCATTCCATCACACCATGAGACCACATTTCTTTGAGGCATTTTTTCCAAAGTTCACTGCCTTTTCTATGCTACCACATTTTTCATACATGTCTACCAAAGCATTTTATCAAATAGTTCACTGCCTTGCTGTTATGGCTAAAAGCCTAAAATAGGTGATTTCAAAAAAGCTATTGATGCTTGGAAAAAATATATCAAAGCATAATAGTAAGCAACAAGATATGGTCTTATGGATTTTTTTGGGCACGCAAATTAGCGTGATTTTATTTGCACTTTTTTGCAAGTTTTAAACACATTTTTTTGGCAATTTTGCTGTTTGAAATGGGGAAAAAATTTTGTGGTCAGTTTTGTGCACTTTTTAATTGTAGGATTGTCACAGTTAGTGAAAAAGGTAGTGTTCATGAAGGAATGGAAAAGATGAGTAGATCCTTTGAATTATACCCTTACTATGCAATGGCATTGAATCATTTAGCAAACCATTTTTCTTCACAAGGCAACATTTTCTTGTGGAAAATTTGACTAAGACAACTCTTGTTTCAACTAACCACCCTCTCATTAAATCTCATTCATATTATAATCTTGCAAAATCTTATCTTAGTAAAGGTGATTATGACACAACTGGCCACTACTACATGGCATCAGTCAAGGAAAGCCAGAGGCCACAAGATTTTGTGGATAGGTTCAATTGAAGCTGGGAGATCTTAAGAGTTCTCTCTCAAATTTTGAAAAGGTTTTGGAGGTCCACCCCGATAACTATTAGAGCTTAAAAGTTGCAGGCCATATATACCCTCAGCAAGGGCAGGCAGAGAAGGATTTGGAAATTTTAAGAAAGGGAACTCGCATAGATCCACATGATGCCCATGCATTTATCAAGATGGGTGAGTTATTAATAGAGTCAGACCCCAGTGCAACCTTAGATTCTCTTAAGACACCAAAGTCTCTTCTGAAGAAGTGCAGAGAAGAATTACCCATTCAATTGTTAAAAAACTTTAGGGTTCTTCATTTTGAGTGTGATGAACTAGAGTTGTCTCAACAAAATTTTATGGAGGCATTAGGAAATGATGTTCTGCTTCTACATAAATCTTTGTGGTCAATTTTGTGCATTTTTTACTTATAGGATTCTCACAGTTAGTGAAAAAGGTAGTGTTCCTGAAGGAATGGAAAAGATGCATAGAGCATTTGGATTATACCTATACTATGCAATGGCATTGAATCATTTAGCAAACCACTTTTTCTTCACTGCAGGGAAGCATTTTCTTGTGGAATAGTTGATTAAGACAACTCTTGTTTCAACTGACCACCCTCTCATGAAATCTCATTCATATTATAATCTTGCATGATCTTATCATAGTAAAGGTGATTATGAAACCACTAAATGCTACTACATGACATCAGTCAAGGAAAGCCAGAGGCCATTAGATTTTGTGGATAGGTTCAATTGAAGCTGGGAGATCTTAAGAGTTCTCTCTCAAATTTTGAAAAGGTTCTGGAGGTCCACCCTGAGAACTGTGAGAGCTTCAAAGTTGTAGGCCATATATATGCTCAATAAGGGCAGACAAAGAAGGCTTTAGAAATTAAGAAAGGCAACTCGCAGAGATCCACATGATGCCCATGTATTTATCAATATGGGTGAGTTATTAATATTGTCAAACCCTAGTGTAGCCTTAGATTCTCTTAAGACAACAAAGTCTCTTCTAAAGTAGAGTAGAGAAGAAGTACCCATTCAATTGTTAAACAATATTGGGGTTCTTCATTTTGAGCATGATGAATTAGAGTTGGCTCAACAAACTTTTATGAAGGCATTAGGAAATGGCATTTGGGTTGAATTCATAAATAAAAGCCCCAGTACTAATTCTGCAATTTTCCTGTGCTCTTTAAGGATATGAAATTCTTCCATCAATTAGAAGAAGGTGGTGTTTCACTTGAGTTACCATGGGATAAAGTCATAACACTATTCAATCTTGCTAGGTTGTTTGAATAGCTACATGATATTGAAAAAGCAAATCTTTTATACAGGTTGATATTGTTGAAGTTTCCTAATTATGTGGATGCATATCTACGTCTTGTAGCATGGCTCAGGCTCAGAATGAGATCCAACTAAGCCTAGAATTGATTGGGGATGCACTTAAGGTGGGTAAAAACTCATAAAATTCTTTATCTATGCTTGGGAAAATGGAACTAAAAACAAATGTTTGGCTTAAAGCAAAGAAACAATTAAACCTATACAAAGTGAATCAGATGCAAAGAATTCTCATGTTGACATTTCACTTGGAAATTGGAATTATTTTGTAGCTGTTTGCAATGAGAGGAGGGATCCAAAGGTGGAGGCACAACATCTTGAGAAGGCTAGAGAGCTATATTGTAAAGTGTTGGCACAAAGACTAGGAAATGTTTATGTTGCAAATGGGGCAGCCATTGTACTAGTTGAAAGGGGTCAATTTGATATTGCAAAGGAAATTTTTACATAGGTACAAGAAGATGTAGCAAGAAACATCTTTATTCAGATGCTTGATGTGTGGGTAAATCTAGCACATGTTTACTTTGCACAAGGACAGTTTGCGCTTGTAGTGAAAATGTATCAAAATTGTTTAAGGAAATTTTATTTTGGCATTGACACCCAAATTTTATTATATTTAGCTTGAACACATTATGAAGTAGAGCAGTGGTAAGATTGTAAAAGAGCATTATTAAGAGCAATAGATTGTAAATACTGTAATTTGTCAATAAGAAAGCTATAGATGTGTTTAATGTAATGAGGGTTTCAAATTACCTTTGAATTCTCTATAGAGGGCATCCCCAAATCCGACTTCGCTACAGAGGGCCTCGCCGACTTCAAATTCATTGCAACAAACTCTTATTTCCTTGCCCTTGCCTGCCTTTTCAGAAGTCTCTGGGTCCTCTCCAAATCTTTCAGTGTCAGGCTAACCTGCAACTAATGAATGAAGCAAGGAATATTTCTGCAATGAACACAAATAAATGCAAATAAGCACCAATACATTGACACACGCAATACATCGCCCCAATAATTGGCCGAAATGTTTTTTAAATTTTTTGTCTAATTTGTATTTGGTGACTAACTATTTAGTCATTTTTTTTTGTCTAATTAAGTTTTTATTCAACGACCAAATCAATCATTTATTTACTCATTTATAGCTGAGTTGCAAAAAATTAGTAGAATTTAGTCATTTTTAGTTGTTGTGACTAAAATTTCTAGTCACCTAGTCATTTGTTTGTCAAATTCTACTAGTGGTTTGGCAAATGGAAATGCCCATATGTATATATCAACATATGTATGTGTATGTATACATGTACATAGAGAAATATATATACATATATGTATATATATACAGTTGATATGAGTATTATTATTATGTGAATGTTAACTTGTTCATATTCATTTATATATCGAATGTATACATACTTGATTGACATGAGATATATATATACATATACATATATATGTGATAAGGCATTAATGCTATTTAAATGCCATATATATATGTACAAATATAAATATATATTTATATATATGTGTGTAATGCTTAGAGGCTAATTTATATATGAAACATAGGCTGATTTGTATATTATATATGCAAAGCATTTAAAGGTCGAATAACACATATGTTGACATTGAATAAAGACTGAACCATATGCAAAGTATTGTGAAGCAATAAAGGTCGATATGGAAGCAAGCCATAGTCGATACTATTGAAATGCATCTTCAGATTATTAACAACAAACATTGGATGCTTAAGTACAAAGTGATGGTATATACAGTGGCTACAAAATAAAGTGTAAATGCATGAGAATTGGTAAAGTGTACAACATGTTGAGAATTGGTCAAAGCAATCAAATACGTGCTATTATTGAGGAGCAACTCATCTTTTCTCTATTGCTCAATGAAACCATGACCAAGTCGACCTTGTATGGGTGCCGCTTGAAAATGGAAGGTTGTTTCAAAGTAATTAACCGTGCCAAAAAGCTAGGAACAATAGTTACAACATGACACCAAATTATGAAAGCTCTAGTTTCTGTAAAATTATATTATGTAACAAGTCGATTGTCATCTTTGAAACATGTGTAGATTGAATTAGTCTTAAGCTATTGTCAAAACATAGAGGTCGATCTGTAGCAGTATAAGTTGAGTTTGCACTTAGTTTTCTGCCACCTTTTAGCTAAGTATTGTGAGTCGACTTGCATGGTGAAATGTTTCAAATAGCATGCCTTTTCTATAGGTTGTAATGTCTCTTTTTGATATATAAATAGAGAGGCTAGCTCTCTTATTTGGGACACATATTTCTGCAAACTTAATCTATTGCAATTATTCTGAGAGTTAAGAGTTATAGTGTGAGAGTTGAGAGTTACTTTAAGAATGCATCTTGAGAGAGAAGTTATAGTGAAGTATTGCTTTGGGAGAATTAAGTGAAGCTATTAAGCTATTGTTGGAAGGCTATGCAACAAATCAGTTAGTTGGAATAAGCGTATTACAGGCATGAGGATCTAGTCTTCTCTTATTTTTCTTTAGTTTTGAAAGAATGAGATTTGTATCCTTTGTTTTGGTACTGCTTGAGAATACTTGAATTTAGAAATTCATAACATTTTCTTTGGAAAGGGAAAGAATTTTTTTTATTCTTTTCTGTGAAGTGCTTGTATTTACTCCATAATAGGAGAGATTGATTATCATAGGAATAAGTATAATAGATATGATTAAGCAAGGATATCTTAAGGGTTATCCATAGCTAAGTTATTTGTTTATAATTGGTAGATTATAAGTTACACCTAGGGTTTGATTATCCGTTAAAGGGAGGGTAACTTGCATTTGTACTTTGTGGGTAGAAATGCAATTGATTTTTTGGGAAAAGGGATTAGGTTGTTTCTAGGGTTAAAGGCTACCTTTTTGGAGGAAATACCTATGCATGGTATATAGTGGCCTAAAGTCAAATCAAGCTTTATTAGTGTATGTGAGTAAGATGACTATCACTCGAAGTACTGGGTGAGAACACTTTGTCCAAAGTAGTGTGATTGCCTTTGGCTCCACTGTCAATTCATTGTGATCCATTTGTTTGCATGCTAGTCTGAGATTGTGGGTTTACAAGTGTAACATCTAGAAAATGCAGAAGAAAAGGTTAAAAGCACACACTCAATGCAATCTAAGCTCTAATGCAATCTAAGCTAAGCAACAGAGAACAAAGGAAAGTCAAAACATAAATAAACTAAACAATCTCACCAAATATGCACGTAATTCCATGTATCATCTCGATTTCCCTTCTCCATTTTGTCGTTGTAGTATAATTTCCCTCAGATTTCTTCTTATACAAGTATAGCCTATGATAGTGATTTAGCAAAACATCGAAGATTCAAGATAGTTGCTCCAAAAATTCATAAGATTTTGAGAGAGATTGGAATGATGAATGACAGATCAATTTATAGAAAATTGATCATTCGAATGACAGGCTAGGATCGAAAGATCAACAAACGATTGAGATTGACAGATTAGACATGCATTATGATAATTGTTAGTAGCGACATGAGTGATACAAATTAGAAATAGAAATAAAGATTAAATAAATGATTTAATCTTCGAGTTTGGTGTTTGAAAACAGAAGAATAGTCTTTGCATGACAAAGATAAAGATGGATTAAAGCAACTCTCTCTTCGAATGCACACACAAGATTTAATTAATTAAATAGAACTATTTAATTAATATGCATGTACACGCAATTGAGTTAGAACTAGATGACTGAATGATATGACAAAGAGATTACTCAAGAAAGCCACACGGACATTAAATTCTAAGTTAATTGAGCGATTTAAATAGATGTTGAGTCGAGTCAAAGTGAATACTTAGATAACTCACACAATTATCCAAATATAGAGGAATGAGTTAAAATAGAATTTATGAATTAAATAATTCATTTAATTCAAGATTTGATATTTGAAGAATAATTAAATAAATAAGATTTATTTAATTAAGTGATGAAGGGGTTTAAATAAATAAAAGAATTTACTTAATTATAGTTGACATATGATAAAGGGGGGAATTAACTAAGAATTTATTTAATTGAAGAAGGATAAGGTTAATTAGTAACATAATTAAATAAAAAGTGTTTATTTAATTAATTAGATAGAATAAAGAAAAGTGTGAATTAATTAAATAATTAAGATTATTTAATTAATAGAAGAAATGAAGACCTTATAGAATAATTAAATAATTGACATTATTTAATCATGACCATGGAAGAAATACGAATTATTAAGAATATTGAAGTCGCAGGCTTAAACCAGATTTTGATGTCTACATTTGCCCCTCTTTGATTCAATGTCATTTCGGCATTGTGTCAAATAAAATCGATAAAAATATTCCCTAGTGTAAACAAGTGAAGGTATGGCCCCTCGGGAAAATTGACAAATTTTTGAAAAATTTCAAAAAAAATTGGAAATAATCCTGATTAGTCCATTAGATTGCCAGAAATGCAGTGGAGTTGATGGAATTGAAGTTGGAAATGTTAAGGACAGGTACGGGTCGATTGAATTTGGAAGCTAACGTGGCCAGTAGAAAAGAACGCCACCAAAACCCTAGGTATAAATAGAAAATGGGGTAAAAACCCAATCATTTTTACCCGCATAGCTTTGAGATTTGAGAATTTGTTCTGCACCTTCAGCGAAGATGTCTCCCATTCCACACACCCACCATCGATCATACAGGATCCGGACCTTCAGGCGGCCAGCCGACATAGACCCCCGGTATGTACCTTAATCTTGACTTTTAAATTTTTTATTTGCGCGAGTTTCTATGCGTTTATTTACATTTTGAGTTATGCGTCACTTTATTGAAAAGTCGCATGTGAGTGCGTAATCAATGCATTTGCATGCAGATCAACGCATTTGTAAAATCACATATATAGTTAGCGTAGGGTTTCTGAGGTTCAACACATTTGTAGTTTAGTTCTACGCATTTGCTAAATAGCAACACATTTTCATTTAAAATAGCCGCAATTGTTTATTTTTCAACACATTTGAAACTATTTCGACATAGTTGTTATTTGATTTACGCAATTACATGTGATATTTGATTTACACAGATGCATTTGTTATTTTTGCATGCATTTGCATTTGAAAGTGACACATTTGAGAAATTATGATACATTTGAGAAATTGGATTACGCATTTGGTTTCCTGCAACTCAATTGAAGAATAATGACGCATTTGAATAGTATGTGATTTTGTCTTTTTGCACTAGGATAGTGTTGATAGTCAATTTAGCACAACAACATTTAAATAGAATATCTCTATTCTATTTCTCCTGAAAAAGAAAGAAAACATATAGTAATTTAACTCCCAAGGTCCTGGTAGTTGGTTCTCAACTGTGTTGATATTGCTCAATGGTCAATGTAATTGTAATGTTCAAGGGGCCTGCTGGTTATTGAGCTTTTTTTTATTGTTGTGAGATTGAATTCTTATTTAAACCTACTCTAATAGGGGGTATAAAGAAAAGGCAAAAGATAGATTAGGGACACAGAGAAAGAAGAATGTTGATTCATTCAACTAATCAGACCTGTTGCTTTCCAAGGAATCCATAAACTAGAACTGCAAAACAAATCAACCTGTAATCCATACATAGCTATTCATTCACAGTGAAAATATTAATGGCATATTGCAAATCATAATTTGAACAAAAGAAAAAGATAGAATTCCATTCCTTGAAAGCTTTCCAAATCAAATGATTAATAAAACAAACATCATTCCAGAGCATAACCTAAAGCAGGTTTAAGTCTGACTACTTCTACTGTCAATGAAACAGATAAGCAACATTTACAAATTTGGCAAGATCACCAGTGTACAAAAACCTATGTCTTCAAATTACCTCCATTTAAACTAAGAAAAACAGAAAATTACATCACCTATCCTACTGTAAGACTCTAATCAACTAAGCTGCAAAACTTCTAACTTGTTTTTTTTAAGTGTCCAACCAACCAACCCTTTGCAATGAGCTTCATTTGACAATTTGTAGCTCAATTCCATAATTTCCTCCAGAACTGAAACATCAAAAAGCTGTAGCTTTTTTTGCATACAATTCAATCAGAAAGATCACTTTTTGTTTTAGCTCTCAGTTTGGTTTCAGTTGATTTCAGTTTCAAACTCCACTCTCCAGTCTATCTTCAGTTATAGTTGCAGTTTCCAATCTGAATTTGAGTTCCCCTTTTGCACAATGAACAGAAATATCTTTCCCATAAATAAACTCAAGTGGGCCCACCAAGTCTCCAGTTTACTCAAGTTTGATGATTCTTTCAACAATCTTCTTCATTTGCATGTGAGTTTTGCAAATCAGCCTTAAAGACTTTATCCTTCTTTTCAAAAGTACTTGCAACCACCACAACACATTAATTAATTCATTCATAAAATTAATTAATAAATAACACTTAATTAATCAAAAAAACTTAATTAATCCTGAAAATTAATTAAATTTTGAAATATTTCAATAACAATGGCATCTTCCTTTAAAATTAATGTTATTTTAAAACAAAATAACACTAAAGATAATCTTTTGTATGGACTTATAATGTCACTAACTCCTTGAACCTAAAAGTTCCTTAAAGGAGATCAATAAGATCTTTCACTTGACCCTTCCCACACGCCAAAAATTATGTAAAGGTAAAAAGTAACTCATTACCAGGATAATCTTCCATTGTAGTGGACATCATACACAGAGCTTTTGTGCCAATAAAACTTAATTTTGAATGCTAGAATTTTGCTAAATTTGAATCTGCCTACTCAATATCCATTGGGAAAATCTCAAGCACATTCTTCAAATCAGACTCAGATTGGATGGTTCCATGATAAAATTTTAGGGGATCACAACACCTCCAACTCTCCACCTAACTGATTAATACCTAACCTAGAAGCCCCAGCCTCAGATAAATGCTTTGGTTTTAGGTTCAAATCCAATCATTCCATATATCCATTGATTGTATTTTAACCAGTCATGAAATGCGTCCTTTGGCTTAGATTCTGATCAAAGCCTACTTCTTTTCACAATTTAAAATTATCCCAGGCTCATTTAAAGTCTCCCCTAACTCACTATGTATTACTTCCAATGGCTTGCCACTTGATTTATTTAAATCCTGGCCTATGTGTTTACTTACTTTCATTTGGGATCTTTAAACTGGAAGCTCTTCTTTCCTAGTAGAGTGACCCCTTTTGTTAGATCAGTCCCTTTTATATGAGCACATTGGTGCACTCTTTTTCTACATCCATGACACATAAATCCTACCATTACAAACACATTGTCTTGATCGAGTCTAAAAGCATCCCCTTGAAATCAAGATGAGTAGAGATTGCATCCTCATTGCTAAACCCATTCGGAACATAGGAACTAATAGATTTCCTCCTCTGAATATACTTTGATGGCCATCAATTTCCTGTTGTGTGGCTTTCCATTTTGCCTTTATTCACCATGGTTCCCACATTTAGCATGCATTTTTACTTTTTTGGGGGTTGCAGCTTAGACCAACCATCTACATTATTGGTTAATAGTCAAATAGTTCACGTACCCTATTTATGCTTCTACATCCTTTGCATGTATTCTATCAGGAAAATCCATCTTGTGCATATCACGCAATCATGGAATCCATGAGGTCACATTTCTTTGAGGTAATCTATCATACAATTTGTGTGCTTGGCCTCCACATTCTCCTACGCAAATCTTAAACTCATTCACACACCTTTCCTGTGCTCGTCCATGTTTTACGAGGGCCGCCGCAACTTCACCATTTGATTAAATTCATCTTTCCCTTATGCCTTGATGAATTTTTTTAAATCTATTCCAAAGCTCCCCATTTTGGCCGCAGTAGGAGCATGTAGGCAGGGGTTGTGGAACTCGATTTCACTCCTGCAAAATTATATTTACTTAAAGTTTCAACAGCATTTTCAACAAATCCATTTTATGCGGATCCTACAATCATCAGTATTCCATGAGATCTTTGAGGAATCTGTCAAAACGTTCACATGCCTTATGTCCATGCTTCATCCATATTTTGCAGCATCAAACCATTTCTTCCCCAAAATGATGCCTCGTTGAGACATTCTTGTCAAACAGATAGTGTTTTCCTTGTCTATGTATCCAGATCTTGCATTAATCTCCTACAATCATGGCGTTTCATGAGATTAGTCTTTGAGGCAAACTTCCAAATAGTTTGTGTGTCTCTGCTTCCACATTTTCAATGTATTTTCTAGGCATTTAAATATCGCTTCAACCAAATCCACTTAATGCAGATCCCGCAATCACATTCCCATGAGATCACATTTCTATGGAGAGGCATTCTGTCATCTAGCTCGTTGTCTTGTCTATGCTTGCACATTCCAAATGACAGAGGATTATCATGAAGGTTACATATCTCGGCCTTTTATGTGGTACATCTCTTTGAGACACTATGTCAAACAGTTGTCATTTTGTGTATGCTTTCACAAAATGGGTGCATATCTAAAGTTCTCCCAGACCCTTTTGTCATGTCAATGCTTCCATAATTTGTAAGCATTTCCTACAATCATGTCGTTTCATGAGGTGAAAATCTTTTAGAGGCACTCTGTCTGCAATAGAAATCTGCAATCGCTTCCCTCCACGAGATGTCATTTCCTTGAAGCATACTGTCAAACAGTTCACATGCATTCGATGTAGCGCTATATTTGCTTGAAAGTTTCTCAACCTTTCTACAGATCCGTTTTATGTAAATCTGCAATCTTGCATCCCATGAGATGACATCTTTTAGCGGCATTCTGCAATCATTTTTTTCACTGTGAATGTCGGGAGCCGGATGGGGAGTGTAGCGGGATCAAAGTCATGCACGAGCGAGAGTGGAGCAGATTCAGAATCAGAACATTTCCTTTTGTTCCTAGTTCAGGGTTCCCTCTGAGTCTGGTTCTGATTAGATTGCGGGGGCAGAATGAGTCCAGTGTGGGAACGGAGTGGATTCAGAATGTGAATATTTTGTTTAGTTCAATTTCTCATATGGTTTCGATTCCACGAAGAGCCTCCCCCCACCCCCTTATTGCACTTTTATCCTTACTACTTTATACCTCATTTTTTTTTTTAAGATTTTTATATTTTATAATTTTTTAAATTCTCAAAATCCCTAACATTTAAAATTTGAAAACATGGAAAATTTATTTACTTATTTATTATTTTTAATTTAAGTAATATAAATCTTTTAAAAACATAAAAGAACTATATTGCTTAAATTTAAAAATAAATTTATTCCTAATTTGTAAATAAAAACTCCTTAAATATTATAATTATTATTACTATTATTATTATTTTTATATTTAAACTTTATAAATCTTTTTAAATCATAAAAGATTTATATTATTAAAATTTTCAAAATAAATAAAAATAATAAATAAAATTAATAATAAGAATTATAATATTTAAATTTTCATGTTTTGCAATTTTGTGTTTTATTGAGTTTTTTCAAAAAAATTTGTATTTTGTAATTTTGTAATTTTTGTATTTTCTAAATGACTCTAAGGTGGAACGACGCGACAAACAATGACAACACCCAGACAAAAACAAACAAACACAAAATTGGAAACAAACGACATGTGAATCGAGCACGACGAAAAGACAACAAAAGGATGGGACGAAGACAAACAGAAATGAAGGAACGAAACAAAAGAAAATGACCAAAACAAATGAACAACACAATGATGAAAGACGAGACAAAATGAAAAGAATGGGACGAGAACAAGACGGGAAGAGACGAGATGACACCTGAACGAAGCAGGGAACCGGGATCGGGACAGAACTAGGAACAAGAACCTTGGAAAATTTTATGTTCTGGTTCCAAATCCAACAAAGACAGAGAAAACAAAAGTTGGGGCGTGTATGCAAGGCATAACAGATAGGTGATTGATTCTGACATGAGGCATATTTAATGCCATTGCAGGTTTTTTTAGACACTGTGTATACACGAGAGTCGAGACCTATGACTTTTCACTTCCGAGATAGTTTGTGGAGCGCGGAGAGATGATTCTTATGACATTTAGGTCTTCTTTATGTGACAGACATGCCCGCCATTCGGGCAAATCGGGGTCTGCTAACAACGTTATGCGAGCGATGGCACTCAGAGACTTCTTCTTTTCACTTGCCTACTGGAGAGGCGACAATTACCTTAGAAGATGTCTACAGGATTTTGAGACTTCCCATCAGAGGCACAAGGGTGAGGTACGATACCCAGAGGGGTTGTGCTGAGATGTGTAGATACTACCCTCACGTCGATATTAGATAGTTAGGGTTTGATCATTATGAGATTAGATGGCATGTATTGGTACAGAGGTATAGACAGCTGGACTGTCTATTGTGTACCTTGATAGGTGGTATAGTGCTTCCTGACCGTCGAGGGCATGGTTTTCCCGTGGGTTGGGGGGAGATGTTGGTAGGTATGTTAGAGCAACAGGAGGTATATTATTGGGGTCCCTATCTCCTTGGCATGTTATATTTTCACTTGCATGATATAGCCTATCGAGAGGCTCAATCTATGAGTTGTGGTACCACGCTCCTAATGGTATGGGCATGGGAACACATTGCCATTTTTTGGCCACCGGTTATAGTCGATGTACAACATAGAGCCCCTTATGCCTTCTGTTATGCGAGGGAAAACACTCAGCACCACATGGGAGATACCGGGTATTTCAGACATGCTATTAACACTATGGTATAGTTTACATGGAGACCGTACCTAGGATGTGCAGAGTGGTTAGATGAGGATGAGCATTTTCCTTTTTTCCTCCAGACATAGTACTTGATTGGGCGGATTGTTTCACATGTCCACATTATAGAGCGAAATTTTCCAAATCGTGTATTGCGGCAATTCAGAGAGGTACAGGATGTGTCGAGAGGACAGGCCGAGTTCGCGAGATCCTCGCGAGAGATCCCCTTGTGGGGTCCAAAGATACCAGTGGCTACTACTGAGGTAGATATTGATGGATTGTAGACAATTTTGTGGGGATGGAGAGATGGTGCGGCAAACCTAGGTACCATAGAGGCTTACAATCAGTGGTGGGCCGTGCATAGGTTGATTCCCTTTACAGATCCAGATCAGGTTGTGCCGATAGAGCGGCAAGGGACAGGACCGCGCGGAAGGCATGGTAGAGGCAGAGGTCAGAGAGGTGGAGGGGGTCGTGGTGATGATGGAGATGGTGGTGGAGGTGGTCAGCATGGTGGTAGGAGAGGGAGGCGTGGACGGAGGGGACAAGGGGCACCATTGTCACCCATCCGTGAGGAGGGACGGGGAGAGGAGGATGTTCCCATGCCAAATATTGGCAGAGGTGGGGAGGAGGTGCATGTTGAGGTTGGAAGAGAGGAGGAGCATCCCACAGAGGAGGGTGTTCCAGAGGTTCATGCAGAGGAGGAGGCAGACAGAGAGGAGGCAGAGATTGATGCCCTTGGCTTACTTGGTGCCTATTAGGATGATGATGAGGAGGATGATGATGATGAGTGGGAGATTCGAGACAAGATTCTGGAGGAGTTGGAGGATGAGGATGATGGTGTGCAGAGGGTGAGACAGGTTGACACAGGGGCAGTTGATCCCAACGCTGCCACACTTCGTGCCCAGGTTGCATCCTTGGAGGAGCAAATGAGGGTCATGATGTCCAAGAGAGGTGTGTTATAGATGGAGAGGGACAGAGTGGTCATGGACAGAGATCAAGTCATAGCTCGGAGATAGGAGACCGAGTAGAGATTCATAGAGATTAGAGCCTTATGTACTAGGGCGGTAGCTGCATTTGCCAGAGAGTTACTTAGAAATGGGGAGAGGGCCACTTATTGTAGGGATTTGTATGAGACAGTAGTTCCTCTAGAGAGACGGGCCCTGAGTTTTTTAGAGGCAGGCAGTGAGAGGTCCCAGACTAGGACCCACTCCAGGACAGTTAGCATAGAGGGTGTTGAGTAGCCATGCAGAGCTAGCCCATATGATAGGCCCCCTTCAGGTCACAGGTCATCAGGTTCTCGGCATCAGTCATCCACACACTCTAGCCATGATAGCAGTGGCAATTCAGGATAGGGACATTTCTTGATATGTATTGAGACATTGTATTATGATCATATAGCCTGCAGGCTTCCATATTTATTAATACATTATGACATTGTGATGTGACATTGTTGAGTGATATATATATGATTTTGGTGGTGATTCTCATGATATGCATTTCTATTTATTGATTATGTAGTCATTTATTTGTACATGCTATGGTTATATGATATGCCTTGTGATGGATGATTGTATCTACTTTACGATGTGTTTATGCAGCCTATGATGCGATGTTGATTCTATGTGATGTTGATGCCATGTGATGTATGCATTTTATAGTTATGAGATGCAATATGATGTTATATGTACAATGATTTCTACATGTGATGCTATACAGATGTAATGTGGTGCATGTATTTACATTTGTTATGTACATGGAATGCTTATGATATGTAATCTATGATGAGAAATGTCTATTATGCCATGATGTCCTAGATATGATAAATTCCTATATATTTTTATATTTTATAATGCAAGATGTATGTATGATTGATGATGTGTGATTTGGAAATGATATTTTCTAACATGAATGTGTAT
>VDFB02161503.1:0-10088 GCA_007258455.2 Sequoia sempervirens | reverse complement strand
AAAAATCATTTTATGAGCTATTTTTATTGTTTTCGGCCAGCTTGGGGATGTATGAGCTAATGCCATAGGAACTTCATAGGGAAGCAAGGAGGTGGGTGAGAAGCATTTTCTGGCCATGATTATGCAAGGTTCAGTGTTGCGATCTCATTGCTCTTGTTTCCACATGATTTGAAGGAATTTCATCTCTATAAGGAGGATATTTTCACTATGAAATGGGTAGAAATCAAAGTGCAATCACGTTTTCAGTTTTCTAGCTAAATTTTGGAGACTCTATTTAGTCCAAATTTGATGCTCCATGGTCTGAATTCATCTCCTAACCATTCCTAATGCTTGCGAAGAGATTTTAAGCATGTTTGAGATGAATTTTGGTTGTCGATAGCTAAAAAAAGCCCTTTCATCAAGAAAAATGACCCAACAGTGATAAGAAATTTGAATTGGAGGCTATTGTAGTGTTTTCTCTGTGGTTGGGTGCAATCAAAGGAGGAATAGGGATTTCCCACCTGCTTGTGTGACTTCATGCTACCGTGTGGAGAATGTGGTGGGGGAGTAGGGAATGCTCCATGTGGTAGTTGGTGCTCGTGGAATTTTTGAAGCTCACAAGAGAAATAAAAAATGTCAAAAATATTTGGAGTTTTATTTCTAATGATACTAATGCCTCATTTTGAGCATTATAATATGCTTTCCTGATAGCCTAGGTAAATTTGTGTTGTTTTCAGTGGAATCCAGCATGGAAGCAGGGAGTGGCCAAGGTGGGCCCGTGAATTCTTTTTTAATGGGGATATTTCAAAGCAAATGTTTGAGATCAAGAATAACTAAATGGTGCATGGGTAAATATTTTATATTGCCAAGTAACAAAATTAAATCCTTCACTTTTTTAAAATATAAATGTTAAATGTAAAGTGCAAGTGAAGTTTTCTACAACATACAAAAGTAGGTTAAAATATTTCCCAAAGGAATAGAAAAACATTTGTAGCAAGAAGCAAATAATTTTCACTACAAGGGTAAAATGAGGAGAGAAAAAAGAAGATATTTACAACTACAGGGAAATAATAAGAAGTGGGTTTTTTCTATAGTCGGTGGAAATGAAATGATGAATCTTCGCGGGAAAGATAAAAATTTTAGTTGAAGGACAGGAAAATGCAAGGGAAAGCACGAGACATGAATCAAAGTGTAGATTGAAGATTCTTCAAGTGGAAAGAGGTGGTTATTGATCAATGAAGCTGAATGATGCCAAGTGTTTGATGAAGATTTCCATTTAGGGTTTCTTCTTCCTTAAGTCTAATTTTCTACTTCATTTTGAGGAGGTTTCTCATTCTTCATTTTTCACAAGAATACTTCTTTGTAAGAGGGTCTGAAAATAGATATGTGTTTACCTTAGGTTATGTGGTTTTTTGAGTTTTGTAGTGAAGAATGTAATTGTAGTACTGTCATCTTTGATAAATAAATGATGAGATATTCTGAACTAATTGTCTCCACAGTATGCATTGCACAAATTATGAATACAAGAAATCAAGGGTTTTTGTTATTTTTCCTCTTGTCTTTCCTTGAGTTTCTATTTTGTGTTGTTACTTTCATTCCAAGAATGAATTAAATTGTATTAACATAGATAGAGGTTTATGCAACTTTTTATTGGGATTATTAAGTATGACCAGTTAAGTTTCTAGCATCAATAGTGTAATGCATAATCTAATAGGCATAGTTATGACATGGTGAATGCTATAATATATTTTTATTTACATGGTTTAGGTGACTCCACCCTAGAATATAACACTAGTATTTTAATGTTGCAGTTTCTTGAGATTGTTTTGTGAGCAACTACAATTTTAAATCAGATTTACTTATCTATATTAGTATCATTGTGTGTGGAATTTAATGGATAATATGTGTCATTTTTAAGTTAGACACTACTAGAAAGGTCAGCCAAACCTTTAGGGTATTGTGCCTGTTAAATATTTAAAGTAGAATCATTTTTTTATATTATTCTGGGTACTTTGTTACACAAGTATCTATAAGTATATTGTTGGATCACCCTCCTAGGTATAACAAAGCCTGAAGTGTAGGGGAGAATAGTGTAGAATCCATCTCTTGTTCTTTGGCCATTGACCTTGAAGATTCTTAAGCATAAGGGTTGGATACCCTTTAGAGGATTTCAAGATTCTACTAGGAGAAACACCAATAGATTGGTGACTCTGCTGGGGAGAACTTTGAATCTCCAATTGTAGGATATCATATCATAGAGTCAATAATTTTGTGAATTTGAACATCTGGTTCAAATATTGACAAGTTTTTAGACCTAGAAGTGGTTGTGTTGCAACAATTTTAAATGCATTTATGTGTGACTCTGCTGTGGGAGAAGACCTAGAAGGAAATTCATCTTTGAAGGAGTTTCATATTGCTTGAAGTTCAATCCTCTATGAAGAGAGGTGACGACTCTATCAAAAGAACCTGATGAAGATGTGAAGAAGGTTTTAGATCTACAAATATTTCTAGTCAAATTTTTTTTCTTGTAGTAGTTGCAACATATCTAGGTATTTTTTTCATTTTTTGTTTTCAATAAGGATAAATTTTTATATGAAGACCATATTGAGTGAAAATAAGCACTAAGAAATGGAATAATAGTGATTATCCTACATACTTCTACATTACTAGAGTGTAGTATCTATTATGAATTGAAGTATGAAATATTTTTTAAGAAACTTATTTAGAAGATATTGAGCAAGTTGAGCTAGAAATTTTCATTTTAAAAGAATAAGATCATTTTGTAAAAGGAGTTTGAATTCCCCTATGTAACTACAAAGTTAGTTTGAAAAGGCTTGTAAAGGTGTAAGAAAATGTATCATCAAACTATGCATCCCTGTGTGGACCCAAATGTAACAATGCATAGTGTGTAGCCCTTGTCATGACATCAAAGAAATTTCAGCACTAAAAGGTATAGGGGCATATATTTTGATGGAATTTTTGGTTTCCCAAATTTCATACCATCGGAAATCAGAAATAAAATACCAAAATTCAATAGTGAGAAGTGTGAATTAGCTAATAGGACTCTACAAGAATTCACTAATTTAATGGATGACTATGAGGTAGATCATGAGGCTATTTGTTTAGTCTTTAAAGGGAGACGCAAGAGACTAGTTCTCTTATTTACGAGCATGATCTATCTATTATTGGGAGGAGTTCAAAGCATTGTTCATGGAGAAATTTGGTGAAATAATCAATGCTAGATCTATGATTAATAAATTTATGCGGATTGATAAAGAAGACGATGATTTGGTCTCATCACTTAACTTGAGATTTTCTAAATCATTCAGGGATATTCCTGAATTTTTTAGACCCAATGATGCAATAGGTTTCATTTGTTATTTGGGAGATTTAGATGAGGAAATGAGCTATTTGTTGAGAGATAAGGATCCTACAACCTTGCATCAGGCATATGATATAGCCATGAACATTGAAAACAATAGGAAATGGGGAATGCATAAGGGTTATTTGTCTACAAGTAGTTTCTACCCTGAGGCACCAGATGTTGATGAAAGGTGTAATTCAAAAATTAAAAATGAATTTGTCTAGAGCAATTGCACCCGTATTGCTTCAACTTATACATCATTCCATAATGTTGATCACATAGAGCCCAAAACAAATTGTCAAGAAGCTGCACACATTTGTGATCCTATGGTCTATGTTCAAGCCCTTTTTTGCATAAGGATACATGAAGGAGAATCATCATATGATCTTTATGCAAGATTTATGGACACCCTGTTTGCAATTCTCAAGTGTCACAGACCTAAAAAATTTAGTATGCATTGATTTATTTTATGAATCTTATGAACTAGGTTTGAGTTCTTTGCCAAAGGAGTTGAAGCCTGTTAAGCTTTACCAAGTGTGTGAATGCATTTATTTTTTTGAAAAGATTGGAGATGATCATAAAAAATATATTATGTTTTCAATCTGTAATGATAATGATTCTACTGCTCCATATGATTCAAGAAGTGAGATATCACATGAAGAAGAGAGTGAAGAAAAGGTTGAAAATGCATGTACCTTAATGAAGTAAATGAAATGTGTGGTTTCAATTCTTTTGAAAAATCCATTACCTATAGTCCTATGGAAGACATAATATTGTGCAATCATTTTGAAGAGCCTGGAGATAGTTTCAGTGTTGATGAGTCCCCTTACTGTAGTGACTATGATGGCATTTAGTATGATCATTCGTCTATTGATTATGTCTATACTCATGAAGTAGAGATAGAATCCTTTGCTTCAAATAATACATAGACTGATCATAATGATGGGAACACATTTTTGCTTGAAAAGGAGGAATTTTCTTCCTGTGTAGAGTTTTTAGAATGTGAGTCAAAGATGTTAACTATTGATGACGTGAATGATGTTGAAAATCTATCTGTATGCTCTTCTAGTGATTGCAATGATTTTGAATACAATTATGATAAGAAGGAAAAATATTTTATGACAATAATGAATGTACAAAAAAATCCCTTATTTGATGACCCTCCATCTTCATTAGTTAACAAAAATGATGATCATTATTTGTGCAGATATAATCGACACTTTGCTGAGAACTGTAGCATAGGAAAAACTATTTCTTGCTTGATATGGGAATAATCGATGATAAATTAGACTTAATATCACCTTGTTTTAGTGTTGTGAGGTGTTTTACACATCTGCATTAGGTCTCGGACCCTTACAAACTAAATAAAATACATTTATTGATTTCTTGTAAAGGTGTTGTAAAGTGTTGTGAATGACTTTCACACATTTATAGACTTTTATTAGTCATCTAAGTCTAATGTACCTATTTTCCCCCTAATTCAATGTTATAAAATGTATTTAATTGCATTCTCACATTAATCTAGAAGGCTTGTAAATTATACCTAATTGTAATCTAGTGTTGTAATGTGTTTTACACATTCACATTGGATGTTGTGCCTTTATAGGCTATGTGGACCTCATTTTAAAGTTGTAAAGTGTATTTAATCACACTTTCACATTGAAATTTGTGTCCTTAGCCCTAATTACCCTTTACATTATCATTAAAAGGCCCCTATGACCCCATATTGTGCATCTCGAGGCTAATTTTGATCAAAGACTTCATCAAATCAACATATAAACCTGATTTCTTCACTCCTCAACATCCCAGCTAGCAAAAGAGCCCCTGTGGGACTAAGTCACCCATTTGGGTGAATGAGTCCCATTAAGGTGGGACTAAATCATTCAGCTTGGTGACTTAGTCCCATTTGGGCTATTTTTGATGTTTCAGGGGGAAAATTTGGGTTGTAAGTTTATTTTTCCTTCATGCCAGCCTTGGGGATCAAATTAATGAGAATTTTAGGTGGATTTCCTATATAAAAAAGCTTCTAAACCCTAATTCATAACTCATTCATAATTAATTCATCATTCATTCTCCATATCAAGTCAAGCAAGCTAGAGTTAGGTCATTTAGAGAGCATTCAAGATCATTTTTCAGACATCCAAGGGTAGATTCTTCATCCATTGCCACAAAAATTCAAGATATATAATCATGGAAAGTTTCTAATTCCTTCATTTCATGTTTATGCTTCATCTTATTTCTTCATTTGGTTTAATTACCTAAAATGGGTTTGACCAAGGAAAACCCCTATTCCCTAACATTCAATATTTCTCTTTCTTTCTTTGTATGTTTGCAGATTTAAAGACTTGAAGATTATTGAAGAATAGGTTGCAAAATTATTGAAGACAACTCCTTTTTGGCTAGGTAAAAATATCCACACAAAGTCACTTATAGTGTCGAAAATTAGGGTTTCAGATCTAGATACCTGGAGGAACAAAAAGTGTAGATCGAGTGATTTTGTTTCCACTTTTGGAGTTTTAGAAAAGCCAAAGTGGACTAAGTCACCATATATGGTGACTTACTACCATTGTACATGTTTTTCAAAAATTTCTATAGATTTCGATACCCATTTGGCTAAAACAGGCTCTAGAATAGCTTTCCATATCTAGGACTAAGTCGCCCAAAATGGCATAAGTGTCCCAGTAGGCCAAAATTCTAGAATCAACAACATTTCTAGCCTTCATCCTAGCCTCCACAAGTTTCCAAGTGCACACATTTAGTTTTACAGTTTTCTATTTTGTTTCATGGTCATTTCTAGGTCATCCAATTTATGTTGCATATCACATTGTGTTTTCAAACGTTTCATGTTTTCCAAGTTTACACTTGGTGGTGAACCCTCATTTGCTATTGTTGTCTCCCTAGAACCTTCCCTTTGTTATATTTTAATCTCCTTGGCATTGAAATCTAAAGGGTTTGTTCTTGAATGAGCTATTGATCTTTGTCTCTCTCCTTTTAGGTATAAAACCCTAGAGGTGCAAGAGGTGACAAAAATCTTTGGTTCAAGAACCCTGATGATGCATTTGATACAAGGTTATAATGTGGCCTTAAGAAAACAAATAAATACATTGATGAGCTCCTCAAGGGAATTTCCTATGGATGTTTTACATTTGATATATATGTTGTAGGTAAAGTTGAGTATCATGATGCCAACTACTTGGAAGAGTATGAAAACTTTTAGTTTCTAGTTCAGTTGGGAGGTATTTTGATGGAGCATGAAAATAGGATAAACAACAAGGAATGTTAGTTTCAATATGAATATGTTTCATATGATGAACATAACACATATGTGTCATGTGATGAATTTTTTTAGTTTATGCCTAGTTATAAAATGTAGAATGAAAAAGATTACATTAGCAATGGTATGCTCAGAAAAGTTGTGAGAGATGTTAGTGGCACTATTTGTATTCAGGAAAATTTCAGTGGTAATCACATATTTATGCTTGTAAGAAGAGGGCTATACTTGTTGTAGTGGTATGGTAGAAGAAAATGTGGGTTGAGGGAAATCTGTTCCTTCAACAAGCTAGTGTTTGACAAAGGTAAACATTAGTTCTTCTTTTCATTTGGTGGCCTGGGGCCATCAAATAAGGTTTAAAAATTTGAAATTAAAAGACTCTGTTGTCCAATGGTTTTGGCAGTTGGTTTTCTCTCCCCAGAGATCTAGAATCTTGCCATGCCCACAAGGGGCATGCGTCCCTACTCAAAGCCACTATTGGGACTATAAAATTTAGCAAAATTTGAAGTTCCCATGATGGAAAAATTTGATTTGCATACTCATAAATTCCCTTGAAAAATCTGCCCCAATGACCTACTTTGGAGGGTTATAAATTGGAGCCCATTTGATTTCAAGTCAAATCCATTGGAGATTGTGTAACTAGGGGAAATATTTATGTTAGAAGATTAGTGCATAAATAAATAGAAACCCAAAGTAAACAATGAAGTACAAAGGAGGAAATAACATGAAAAAAAAGAAAGATATTACCTAGTGTCTTCAACCTCCATGATTGACCTCCATTGGACCTTCTCTATTTGTTGCAATATGTAGTTTTCCCTTAGATTTTTTGTGAACAATCTATGACTATGCCAAGACCTAAGCAAATGTTGAAGGATTTGATCACAAATGCTACACTATGTAGCTATGCAACTAGTAAGCAAGACTAAAGTATGCCCAAAATGCCAAAATGTATTAAGTCAAGAGCATGAGAGATGTAGATGCCAAAATACTAAGAGACATGTGCAAATGAGACCAAAATTGTCATTTTATAGAAAATGCAATTTTGGGTGAATGGCCAAGATTGAAGACTGGCAAATGCTCTAGAATCAATGGACAAGATTCAATGTGACACCCACAATTAAGGTTGGGGAAACATTAGGGTAAATTTAAAATGAGTGAACAAGATTTGATTTGAGAAAATAAAATCAAGGGTTGAAAATGCATGTGACAAGGAGATAAGAATTGCATAGAAAAAAAGAAAGCTAGAAAATCAAATAATTTTAGAAATTACTTGATTGATGGAAGAAAATTGCTATTTTGAATTAAAAATTAATTTAATTCAAAGGTGGGTCATGTGACAGTAAATAATTAATTTGAATTATTTACTAAAAAGAGGGAAAATAAGAAAGTGGGACCATTTTAAATAAATAATTTCATTTAAAATTAGGAAAATGCCAAATTAATTTAATTCAAAAGGTGGACAAGAATAATTAATTTGAATTATTTACCAAAAGAGGGAAAATAAGAAAGGGGACCATTTTTAAATAAATAATTTTATTTAAAAATTAGAAAATGCCATAGGATAATAATTAAATAAATTCAAGAATTTAATTAATTATGAGCAACCTTTAGAAATTAATGATCTATTTAAATAAATAAATAAAATTTATTTATTTAAATAATTAGGAAGAATTAATGGACAAAGATAATTAATAAATTTAAGAATTTATTTAATTATGGAATGACATTAGAGCATTAGCGACATATTTAAATAAATAAAAATTATTTATTTAAATAATCAAGAAGAATAAAAGACCTAAATTAATTAAATAATTATGAATTATTTAATGAATAGCTAAAATGGATTCAAAGGACATAATTAAATGTTTTTAATTATGCTAGGAGAAATATGACAAAAATAGAGCTTGTAGGCCCGGTCATTTTTATGTGCTATTATTTTTTCCCTTCTTTGTCATAATGCAGCTTGTCACATTGTGACAAAGAAAATTTAGTCAGAAACATGGCCTAGGGAAGGTACGAAGTATTTATGCCCCCTTGGGAAATTTTTTTAATTTTGGTTCGGTGCCAAAAAAATTGGAAGGTGTCTTGACAAGCTAATTTGATGACCAAAAAAGTGATGGCACAAGTGGTTTCAGATTTAAACATGTTTAAAGAAGTCAACGGGCTAGTCAAAGTTGGTCAAAAGAGCCTCCAGTAATAATTTTTTGAAGAAAATCCCACTTTGACCCTATAAATTGGCTAAAAATGGGTAAAAGTCAATTCATTTTTGCTTTCACACTTGTAAATTTAGAGAGCTCAGAGCTAGGAGATCTCGCACAAAGATGGTGACTCTTTAGATTGAGCATCGTAGATACATCGTGTAGATGTTCAGATGGCTAGAGGGTGGAAACCCACCTATAAGTACCTCATACACACCTTGTATCTTTATCATTTTTTGTGCATTTTTATGGTTTTAGGTAGGTAAACAAATGCGCCGTGGTGCAAACACAAATGACACGTTAGGTTTAAATTAGGTGTGATGCATTCGAAGTCTAGTGAGATGCATTCTCCGTCTTGCATCAAAATTGATAGCTTTAGCAATGCGTTCATAAGATTGCAATGCATATGTGGAGCCATGAGACACATTCGATTGTGAGTGATGCATTTGACAGACTTATCGATGCAAATGATTGAAGATGATTCATTTTTTATTCAAAACAACGCAAGTGCAAAAATGCAACACAAATGCTTGATGAAATGATGTAAATGCTAGGGCACGACGCAAATGAAGTCAATGAACCACATTTTACTTTGACAAGAGATGAGTTAGTTTTAGGTTCATTTTCTACTTATGTTTAATTAGATAGATGGTAATAATGATTTTCAATAATGTGCTAACTCTCGTTTCTGCATGTGTAGAAACAATTACCACCTATCTATATGCATGAGTTTAGGCCATTGACTTATGCATTTTGGGATCAACTAACAAACTAGGAGAAGAGGTGATTGATGTGACTAGGGCTATATTATGTCACCTATATGCTCATTATCTGGGCTAATAGGGGGTTTTTGATAGCACTGGTTGAGTAGTGGCATTCAGAGACCTAGTCCTTCAACCTATAGATTGGAGAGGCTAATATTATTCTGGAGGACATGTACTAGATTTTGCACATTCCAATTAGAGGGGCATGAGTGGTGTATGATCCACATGGGGGAGTGAAAGCTATGACTAAGCTATACAAGGAAGATGATGGAATGGGCCTTCACATTGAGGGGTATGAGATTCGATTAGAGTACTTGGTTTAGCACTAATCGTGGTGGGATGCCCTATTATACACCTTGATTTACGGAGTCCTTATTTGAGATTGTCGAGGACATGGATTCCCAATTGTATGGGGGGATGTGTTAGTATGCATGCGATGGGACAAGACAATTTTGCATGGAGGCCTTGTTTTCTTGGTATGTTATATCACTAGTTACATGAGGTAGCCTATA
>VDFB02161502.1:0-19764 GCA_007258455.2 Sequoia sempervirens | reverse complement strand
TCTACAACACTTATTTCATCATCATACTTGGCCATACCATTTGAAGTTGTAACAACGAAGTGATTCATGATTTGACTTCAATAATCAAGCTACAATTGGAGCTATACATCCAGGTATGTGTTTATCATTTTTGGTAGTCTGTAATGTCCCCAATGGATGAAGTGACTTAATTATTTAATATTTCCTAAGTCTTATATTATATTTAAAAGGGGGATATTAAATAATTAATTAAATCAAGTTATAAAGTGATCAAGTGAGATATTTAATAAAATATGAACATTATAAAATCACTTTATCATTTTGAATGAGAAATATAATGAAAAAGGAGAGCTCATTGTCGACACTTTGGAAATGATCATTTTTTTCACATGAAAGCTCGAGCCTCTTGGTTTAGTTTGGAAAACCCTAGCCATTGTTTCGAGTGTGCAACATCACTCCTAGCTTGGCACAGTCAAAGAGTTGACAAGAGGAAACAAGCTATAATCTGATTTTTGTGATTTCTACTCCTGAGATTTTGTAGCCTTAAAGTGGACGAGTTTAAGAGCTCCTTATTCTTTCTTGAGGGCCTAGCTCTATGGAAAAACACTAGGTGCCATCCTTTCAAGCATGAGAGTCATAGGAAGGGCACGTTTCTGGGAAATATGGGTGAGTTAAGGGAAAACGTGTTTGCAGCAAACAGAAAAGGATTCGCCTCTCATCACTACAGGGTCGTGGTTATGGATGAAAGGATTTAGAAGGGCGTTTGGAGTGTATAAGATAGGTCACACCATTATTTGGCAAGGGCAACTATCTTAGAATACATTTCATGTGCTGGACATGCTTTCTGGGCAAAGCTAAGGTCAACTTCATCATCTCCAGTCTGAAAACGAGTTGCAACCCAATCACTGGTTTGTCTTGTTGGTCGCATCATTACTGGGGTTCTAAAACCCTGTTGGCCTCTTGTTGTGGAGACGTGAAAGCTTGCTGCTGATGTTGGTGGTCCTATCTTGGAGTTCTCAGAAGATTACCATGTTGCTGTGTATATTTCATGCTTCCAGTCACTACCAGGTTTGAGTACAGAATCATTCTATGTTTATTTGTTGTATAATCTTTCTTAGAAATCAGATTACAGAAAGCATAAGGAGTGGCCCTATTGTAAAGTCTGTGATAAACTTGTTAAGTCTGAAAGTAGTGTCATCCCAAACTGCACTTCGTTGTAAGCTCTCTGAGCATGCTGTGTTTGTATAACAGTCGTTAGAGCACTCATAAATCTATGTCATAAGTTTGGAAACTGTATTGACAAAGCATTATATTGGAACCCTTGAAGTAATGTTATTTCAGACCTGTTAGCATATAACAGTGAAATCCACTTTGGTACTGCTTGATATAATTCTGCTCTTGTTAGATATTCTGGGGCTGTATTGGTTTGCAAATTAATTTCTGAGCAGATAATTAGTGCAGAACAGTCAGGTTTAAGAGTCATTACCATAACCTTGTTAATGTATATGTCTGAGGTCAATTGTTGAGTATGCGTACATTGTAAATCAGACTTATTAATCAATAGAATATTAGGAGATTGGCTCAAAAATCTGTATTGCACTACATATGAAACTATAAATATTGTTCCAATCATATCATACACTAAGGTGGACAGAATAGAACATCCATCAAACTTGCAGCAAAATCAGACAAACCTTTCACATTTCAAAACGAGTCTTCACAGTGGTGTCAGAGCTCAGAGCATCCTGCCAGCCTGTTTGGGTATTGGATTCAATTTCAGTTGTAGTAGAGTGATAGATATTTCAGTGAGTGAGATGGAGTCCTTTCAAGAGTGCATGGCAAAATTGTTGCAAAGCTTTGAAAATTATAACAAGACTCTAACTAAATTGTTGGAGCATCTTGAGTTGCCTGAGCTGTTAGAATCTAACTTATCAAATGACGGGAAAAGTGAAGAATCATTATTAACAAAAAAAGAGGAGTCTGATCAAATCATTGAGCAGGTGGATGAAGAGAATTTCATGACAAATCATTCAGAGGGAGATAGTGTCTTGACTCATGAGGATTATGTGACTGAGCTTCAGGGTGATTCTTGGGTCAAACATGCAGATACTATGGATGAAAGGGAGCATGAAGGAAAGGACAGAACAACAGCGTTGGAGCCACTTTCACATTTATCCAATGACGCTACTAAGACTATTGACTTCCATAATATTTCTTGTGATGAGTTTACTAATGTTCTTTTAGAGGAAAGGTTTGGTGACTTCACATCAGCTAATAATGATCACATAAAAGGACATTCTATCATGGAGATTTCCAAAACTACAAGGTCAAATCAAGGTATGGGTTCTTTGGATGTTACTAGCATTGTTTCATTACCTTTGCATCATATTGGCATGGGATCAAATGGTGGTCATAAGGACAATTCAGAAATTCCAGCGGGAAGTGACCCAAGTGGATTGGTTAAGTTTGACTTGTCATTTCAAAATAAAGAGGTCACAGCGGTGCATACATACTCTAGGCCCGCCATGGAGGAAGATCATGAGGTAGAAGATTCTACCTACTACTTTGATGGAGGAGGTGACCATGAGGAAGTTGACTTGGGGAGGCATGATCAGGGTATGCTGCATGAAGACATTGGGTCCTATAAGCCTCATCCTTTGGAGGAGCAATTGAATACGAATGGAGGTGAATCTATGACTGCACTAAATCATTTTGAGCATGTACATAAGGCAATGGCAGATTTGTGTTGGATAACCCTAGGGAAGGGTAAACACTTCGAAGATCTCTACCTCACCCAGTTTCAAAGGCTTCAAAAGGCCGTGGCAATGATGAAGGATAACTACTTGCATCTACTTGCGGATAGAGATCATCTATTCAGAATGTGCGAGATATATGCGAGTGCTTTGAGAAGGGAGGAAGATATAGTGGATGAGCTCACACACACATCAGAAATTCAGACTTCTATGGATGCCACACTCAAGGAAGGAAAATGCAACATGAAGAGGGCAAAGAGTGGAGTCATGGAGGAGGAGCTTGAAACATCCTATAACGTGGTCATGGAGATCAAAGGGATGGACACACATGAGGATTCAGCTTGTAGCTATGGGATTGAATTTGTGACGCATAACACTCATGATTTCTCACAGAAGTCATGCCTTGGATCTGCCCTAGTTGATGGTCACCCAATCATGGAGGGAGAGAAGATTAGGGATTACCAATACATCACTCAAGAGCATAAGGTAAGGCCTGATTTTCTGAGTTGCAACAGCAGTCCTGACATAACAGCAAAAGGGATCAGCCCTAAGGTTTGTGATTGTGGATTTGCCTTGGATGGAGAACATGCAACAGCGATAAGGGAGAGGTTTGAGAATAGTAAAAGCACTACAAAAAGGTATGGCAAGAATTCTGATTTTATTTGGGTCAGCAGTCATTCATTCTTGCAGGATCATATGTTGGCAACCCTTACACATGAAAATGGAATTAGGAAGACCTCTTCTATTGTTGGCCTTCACTTGGGAGACAAGTATGAGGACTTGTTTGTATGCCCAAGACTCGAATGGACTAAGTTAGTTTGGTGTGACATGGCAGGGGAAAAAAGAATTCAAAGCATGTGGACTGAGCCTTGCATGATGGCCAATCTGGTGGAGCAATCAGAGTTAAGGTATGATACGAAAATTTCAGTTTGTGTACCTAATTTACATCATGAGTTGCCCTTGTTTGAGAGCCCCTTGAATGTTCAAGCATTAGAGGAGATTGGGATGATAGAGTATACACTTAGTGGATCAGCCACTAGTGTTATGTCTTCGTATGGAGAGAGAACCATAAGTGATTCAGATGGTGATTTGTTTAAGGAAACAACAATGCACGGGAAACGTAGTGAGCATACTTGTTCTAATCCAAACCATCAACTCATAAGTTCATGGGATCCACGTATTACAACACTAAAACATGGTGAAGAGAAAGCATGTGATGATCTCTCCTTTGAACACAATGTTTTCCTTACCACAAAACCTAGAATTTGCAAAGAAATCAGAGATGATATTGGGTACACTCTTGGTGGATCAGCCACTAGTATTATACATTCTCATCTACATGAACTTGCAATCCCTATTCTTGAAGTAATTGGTGACAATGAGTTTCCAAATGATAGCTTACATGATGAGAAACAAGATTTCTCTAATTCTGAGTTTGTAGATGATGTTTTCAATGTTGAGGAGAATGAAGTGGCATTAGGTATTCAATGGTTGAAATCTCTTCGAAGATTTGTCCAAGACTTTAGCAAGATGATATTAGAGCTCACTCACATGGGTAAACACATGGTGCTTAAGCCACAAAGGAATGAGACAAAGGATGGGACAGTTAAGGGCATGTTTGTGTGCTCTAACATTGATGACTTCAAAGGCATGGATAAGAATGAAGAATTCAGTCCTAATCTTTTGATTTTGAACAACAGCAGGGATATATCCTCACTTCCTAATTATATTGCAGCTTCTATCTATTGGGAAAGGAGTGATATTGTTTCGACTTTGGTTGGTGCTCAAGCAGCATGCATAGGTCATGGTAATTTATATGATGCATCCCATCTTAGGGCTGAATTTAAACACTATGGAGCAGCAGATTTAGAGCAGTCCCAAATATTAAATGATGGTTGGCTAGAGAGGGAAAAGCAAACCAAGTCTTATCTTCAACATAGTCACGATATGCACCCTTCTTTAGATGATGGTGATAAAAAATTGACTAATTCAGAAAAATTAGTTGTTGAGTATTTTCTGGATGGTGATAATGATTTTGTGGAGAGCACCCCTAGTGAGCCATACACTCAAGAGTTGTTTTTGATGAGTGTTGATGACATCTATGCTACACCTTTGGGTTTGTCACCTATTTCTCATGGCATGACAGTGACTTATTTGTTGACTGGTGACTTCATATTCATAGATTCATCATGGTTTAGTGACTGCCCTAGTTGGATTCACATTGCATTTTCTAACTCTTTGTGCTCTACACTAGCTATTCAGTTTCTTGGGTGTAATGTCCCCTTCTCGAACCTGATCTTTCCAGTGACCGTTGGCCTTTTTCTGGAAACCCAAAGGCTAGTCGGAAGGTAAAATTAGGGTTTCCTATTTTTAAGGATGTCCTTGCTCGGAGCTGGTGGATTCAATGGCGGATTCTTTCTGGGTTTTCAGAGAGCTTCGCAGTGGTATGTTCGTCTCGACATTCTGAGCATCTTCAGGAATTTACTATTTTTAGTAAATTCTATTTCTGGCAGTTTTTCAGTTGGGTTCAGCATGGTTGACTTCCTACTTCAGTTTGGTCAGTTGACTTGGTCATTATTGGCTTCAGGGCACATTTGGAGAGATAAGTTGATATATTTAATTAAAAGTCACGTTTTAATATTATATTCGAACGTTGACCCCTTGGCCTAGTCTATTGACTTTATGTTGTTTTGAAAAGTGGTCTTTTTGAGGGTGGCGCCTCATTAAAGATTATTTTATTATTTACCAAATTCAAAACAAGCTTAAAGTGGGCGCATTTATCAAAGTATGGAATTTAATTAAAATGTCAATATTGAGCTTTGAAGAAAAGGACGCCATCCTTGAGGAGATTAGGGTTTTTGACTTTGAGAGGAGTTTAGGGTTTCGAGAAGTCAACCAGAAATTATAAAAGGAAGACTTGGATCATCATTTGGGCATCTTTTGTCTATGCTATTGTTATGCTGCCGAAATGGTTGTGGGATTGCTTCGAGGAATGAATGCCTCCTAGTCTGGGCTCGACTTCGTGCTTGAGAGACAGCACCTAGTGGAGAGGTTTGCTTATTTGAGTATTTTTGTAGTAAGTTTTGCATTGTAGTTTGAGTTAGTGCTTTGTAGATCAAATCTGCTCTTACTTCAATTTTCTGGAGTTGCTGTTTTGTACGGCTGAAGGTTGTTTTTAGTCATAAATCATAAAATACCAAAAACAGTGTTCTGGGTAATAGCCCATTCTCTTTGTTAGACCTAGGCGCCATAATTTCCAAGTTTGCAGATTTTATGGTGAAAGCATTGATTTTTAATAGCAGATCGCCCCTTTCTAGAAGCCGTACCATCTGCAGATTGCATTGGGTTCCGTACAAAATTAAATATTGGCATCTTGAGTCTGTTTCTTGCATTCATTCTAGGCGCCTCCTCATTACCTGTGTTTTGCATCTAAGAATAGGTTATTTGGGTAAGAGACGAGTGAGTTATGAATCATTTAGTGAATTTCTATGTTGCTGGTTAAAGGTTAAAAGGTACAGATCTGTCATCACTGTCTACAGAAATCTGCATCTTCTGATTTGGATTTGGCATTGGGGTTTACTTAAAGGCTTGTAGCAGATTTATTGTTGAATGTACCATTTGAAAGAGCATCTTATGTCTTGAATTGCAGGCAATAATATCTTGTAAGCTGGCAGTAGTACTGACCAGTCGTTCATTTAAATATTGCTTCATTGTTGTTGTAATACTCATTCTTCTTTCAGTAATTTTGTAATAGTTACATCTCCGCCCTATGGTAGCTACTCTCCCAGTTCGGGTTAGAAAGCACATTCTGGGTGTTGAGTCCCTTTCAGCAGTTCAGTTATTTCATTCAAGCATTGTTATTTGTAATCACTCCGCCATATGGTCGCCCCTCACTCCATTCTGGATTGGGTAGCACATACTTGGTGTTGAGTTCCCTTTCAGCAATTAGAGTAGAAGATCCTCTGACCATATGCTCGCCATCATCGGCGCCATTTTTGGTTAGAGTTACAGCATAAGCAATTTGTTTTAGATCCTCTGACCAATGCTCACACCTTGCCCACATCGGGATCCTGGTGTACATTCTGGTTAGAGTTGCTTTTGCACGTTTTGGTTTATCTTCTAACCTTAACGGGTGCATTGATTGTAATTTGTAATTTGATAAAATTGAAAAAATTGGCTCGGAATATTTCATTGGGAGTGTGTGGAGGCATGTTTATTTGATGGGCATTGAATATTTGATGGATTTCCTCAATATGTATGGGTATGTTGACACCTATGATTTCATTCTTGTGGCTGGCATGAGTTACACCAGTGCTATTTGGTGGCCTAGTGAGTTGATCTATGTACACATGGGAGGTTTGAGCACCAGGCTCCACTTCGGTACCTTGGAGATTGACATTGGTCAGTTTTATCAGAAGAAGGTGTGTTTTCCTAGGACTTGCACATTGATATGGGTTTTGGTCTAGCTTCTTCTCAGGAGGATGTTGACATTCATGATGATACCCTTCTTAATCCTAAAGAACCAACTCCTTCAATTGTGAGTTGTGAGCCTTCTTCTGATGACGACAATACTAGATGGGATATACATGACTACTCTGGTATTCCATTAGCACAGGTAGGAGAGTTTCACTTCAGTTGCATTATGAGGTGTGCTCACTAGTTTTTGTTCAACCCACATGTACAGGATTTGATGATGACATTGATGACACAGAGAGATGGGTTGAATAAAGGACGTGCGGATTCACTCCAGTATGGCATGCTTCAGACTTCAGATGATGAGTCCAAGTTTGATAGGTCTCTCACTTTGATTTCTCCAGTTGGATGTCTCCAACAACAGGTGTTTGAGACCCAGTTCAATTGGACTCTAGGGGTTATCAGAGTGGTGCAGCAGAACTCAGTTGGTATTGGGGGACTTCCAACTTATCCAGGAGATCCAAGTATGATATCTGAGGTGTATCAACATAGTGCTTGGAGTTGGCATGACAGGGTTGATTTACAAAGTTAGGATCTAGGAATTTCATCGTTGGGTGGTTGCTTCCATCGGTTGACACAGAGTGACAGTATCTTGGATTCTAGTTTCCTACAGAGATTATGGATTAGCACATGCAGCAGGATCACTTGGGATCCAGGTGGTTGGTGGATAGGTGCAGTTGGTTTTTCATTTTGGCTCTAGATGCTGTGGCAGTAGAGCTGGTTTGTAGTTGTGTATTGCTTGAGGGAAAGCAATCTTCAAGAAGGGAGGATTGTAATGTCCCCAATGGATGAAGTGACTTAATTATTTAATATTTCCTAAGTCTTATATTATATTTAAAAGGGGGATATTAAATAATTAATTAAATCAAGTTATAAAGTGATTAAGTGAGATATTTAATAAAATATGAACATTATAAAATCACTTTATCATTTTGAATGGGAAATGATCATTTTCTTCACATGAAAGCTCGAGCCTCTTGGTTCAGTTTGGAAAACCCTAGCCATTGTTTCGAGTGTGCAACATCACTCCTAGCTTGGCACAGTCGAAGAGTTGACAAGAGGAAACAAGCTATAATCTGATTTTCGTGATTTCTACTCTTGAGATTTTGTAGCCTTAAAGTGGACGAGTTTAAGAGCTCCTTATTCTTTCTTGAGGGCCTGGCTCTATGGAAAAACACTATGCGCCATCCTTTCAAGCATGAGAGTCATAGGAAGGGCATGTTTCTGGGAAATATGGGTGAGTTAAGGGAAAACGTGTTTGCAGCAAACATAAAAGGATTCGCCTCTCATCACTACAGAGTCGTGGTTATGGATGAAAGGATTTAGAAGGGCGTTTGGAGTGTATAAGATAGGGCGCACCATTATTTGGAAAGGGAAACTATCTTAGAATACATTTCATGTGCTAGACATGCTTTCTGGGAAAAGCTGAGGTCGACTTCATCATCTCCAGTCTGAAAACGAGTTGCAACCCAGTCACTAGTTTGTCTTGTTGGTCGCATCATTACTGGGGTTCTAAAACCCTGTTGGCCTCTTGTTGTGGAGATGTGAAAGCTTGCTGCTGATGTTGGTGGTCCTATCTTGGAATTCTCAGAAGATTACCATGTTGCTGTGTATATTTCATGCTTCCAGTCACTACCAGGTTTGAGTACAGAATCATTCTATGTTTATTTGTTGTATAATCTTTCTTAAAAATCAGATTACATAAACCATAAGGAAGTGGCCCTATTGTAAAGTCTGTGATAAACTTGTTAAGTCTGAAAGTAGTGTCATCCCAAACTGCACTTCGTTGTAAGCTCTCTGAGCATGCTGTGTTTGTATAACAGTCGTTAGAGCACTCAGAAATCTATGTCATAAGTTTGGAAACTGTATTGACAAAGCATTATATTGGAACCCTTGAAGTAATGTTATTTGAGACCTGTTAGCATATAACAGTGAAATCCACTTTGGTACTGCTTGATATAATTCTGCTCTTGTTAGATATTCTGGGGCTGTATTGGTCTGCAAATTAATTTCTGAACAGATAATTAGTGCAGAACAGTCAGGTTTAAGAGTCATTACCATAACCCTGTTAATGTATATGTCTGAGGTCAATTGTTGAGTATGCGTACATTGTAAATCAGACTTATTAATCATAGAATATTAAGAGATTGGCTGAAAAATCTGTATTGCACTACATATGAAACTATAAATATTGTTCCAATCATATCATACACTAAGGTGGACAGAATAGAACATCCATCAAACTTGCAGCAAAATCAGACAAACCTTTCACATTTCAAAACGTGTCTTCACATAGTCAAATAGTGCATTATATAAGGGTTTTAGATTGTTGTTACAGTCTGATATAATGTATATCAAACCTCTGAAACTTGTAATCAGATCTGCTATAGTTATAAAAAAGGGGTTCTATTGAGTTGCAATTGTTGTTTTTCACTTATGCAATAGTTCTCTTTCATTTCTATGATTTCCTCTATGATTTTGCAATGAAAAACAAGCAATGAGAGTCAAACAAACAATCAGCAAAACCAAATCAGACCATTCAAGACAACTGTTTGACATTATGGAAAGAGGGAAAAACTAAAAAATTCAGGGTAGAATTGCTAAAGGATCTTTCAGTGGTATTAGAGTTTGGATCTTGCCAGCCTGTTGGGTGCATTCAAAGTTGTTTTTACTTCCGTTTGGTTTAGTTTTCAGTTGGGTAGTGTGACGAGTCATCATGGAGAAGTTGCGTAAGGATACACGGGTGTGGGAAGAGTTAGAACAGTCACAACATAAGTTCAACCGTCAATTGCAGCAATTGAATGATACAATTTCAAAGAAATTTGGGCACTCTAGTGTATCATCTCCATCTATTAGAACAAGTAAAAGTCCTTATGTTTCACCAACAAATAAAGCAATTATGGCCAGCTATGATAAGTATCGCTCTCTTCCTCAAAAGATACAAGACATGCTTTCTTTCACATAGTTCTTGGGTATATCGGATGAGGATGAAGATGACTTGATGTTTTCAAGTCCATATCAGCAGCGAAAAAGGAAAGGAATATCAAAAGATAGGAGAGAAACCATTGGGAAAAGTGAAGAGCTTAATGTGTAAGAACAAGGAACGGTAGAAGAATCACTTGTTTGTAGTTTGCAGCCTACAAGTGATCATAGTGAATGCGAAAATCAGTCATTAGGTGGGAGTCCTAAAGAATAAATAACTTTGGATCAAGTGGAGATTCATATCACACCATTGAGTCAACATGTTGATCACAAAGTGGAAGAGGTTACAATCATGGATCAGCCCATTGGAGATGTTGAAAACATGACACCAGGGTATGACACCTATTATGATTTTTGCAATAACATTTCTAATCATGAGGCAACATCCTTTTCACATGAAGGTAATGTTGTTGATTCTACCTATGATGGTACTCAAGTTGAGAGTGTTACACATTGAGATATATATTGTGGATTCAAGCCACAAAGGTCCTGATTTTTTTCACCATATTGTGAAAGATGTTAAAAGGACACAAGGGTTGTGTGATGGGTGGTCACTAAGAGCCAAAAAAGCCAAGATGCTTGCTTCCCAAGCAAGACAACACTTGCAAGAGGTCAAGGAAAGATGCAATCAACTTGATAACGCAAGAAGACAAAGAGAGTCATACATTAGGTCCTTGTTTCTTCCAAGGGAAGAATGTGTAGATGATGAGCATACAAGGGAAGAGCTTCGTGAGGTAAGCCCACAAGAAGAGCATGTTGAGTTGTGTGAAGAAGAAAGGAGGAATGATTTAGGATATTCATTTTGGTCTAGTTTGCATCCTGGAGTTTATGATTGTCCTCTTTTAGAGAGCTCTTTGAAGGCTCAAAACAATGATGATAATAGTTACACACTTCATGGACAAGCCACAAGTGATATATCCATTTGTGTGGAATGGAACATATTTCATTTCAATTTGGCTAGTGATGCATCACCTACAATGAAAGAACAATTGTTAAGATCATATGAAGCATTTGGTCTTAAAGAGTTGATTATGGAGACTAAGAGGCTATCTACTAAGAAGATCTTGCATTTTGATAATGTTTGGTTTGTTTTGCATACGACATCTTGGGTTTGATTAGTAATGGAAAATATATCAGCTTATGATGATGATACTTTGACTGAATATGTTGAAGACAAAGCTTCAAGACATGAAATGCTATGGATTGGGGTTGCAAAGTGTATGCAAGTGCACTCTAACCTTGAAGATTACAAAATCATGGAACATGCTAGTGATATGGACAGAAGTTGTATGGATTCTTTGGGTGATCTTAATGCTTCTTCTAGAATGATAATTGATTCTACTTCCCCTACACATGATGAAAAAACAGTCTATGGCAGCCAAGGATAGTTGGAACAAAAGCTTTTGGTTTTTGAAGACTTGCATGAAGGATGATAAAATTGTTCAAGCATTGTCGAGATAGCACCCACAAACACATAGAAGGCTTCATTTGGACAGCCCAAAGAGAGGAAAGACAAAAAGGAATGGGACATGGTATCCCTCATTCACATTCACACTCTTTCAAGGAGGCTTTAGGCTTTGGGGTTGATGAAAGAGGATTACTTGCAGTTGCTTAGAGGCAAGGACATGGCGGTCAAATGGGTAAAGGATAAGGACAAAGAGATAGTTGAACTTTGTCTTCTTTTGTGTATGTCTAATTCATTGCATAGTTCAGAAAGTTAGTCACTTATAATAGCTACTTCTATAAAGAAAAATGCTAATGCAAGAAGTGTATAAATTGAACAAATTGATGAAGAACATTCAACTTGTGCTGAGGATCACAAAATTACTTCAATGGAGCTAGACAAAGGTTCTGATTTTGAATATGAAGACAACCACTATCTATTCCCACTTGAGAATGAAATGACAAGTTTAGAATGCAAGCAGTCTGATTTTGAATATCATAGCATCCAAGATGAAGATTTCTTTGAGCCAGTTCCATCTCTAATCACTTGGGAAAAGCATGAGATGAATCAAGACTCAATGTTCTTTGATGACTACAATGCATGCATAGAAGATGATCCCAAAGGTCTGATTTGGGATAGCGATATTCTTCTTCCTCATTCTTATGAGATTGCTACCCTTACACATGGAAAAACTTGTGAAGAAGAATCAATAAGTGTTGGTACACAAGATGCATGCATTGGTCATGGTAATTTATATGATGCATCTTATTATAAGACTGATTTCAGACACTTTGGGGCAGCTGATATAGAGCAGTCCCAAAAGTTGAATGAAGGATGGTTAGAAAAGGCAAAGTGAGCTAAGATGTTGGCTCAACAAGATAAACTTCATCTTCAACAAATTCATGACATTCACCACTCCATAGATGATGATGAGAAAAGGTTGGCCAATTTAGAAAATTCAGTTGTTGTTGATCATTTTCACGATTATGATGAAGATTCTTTTGATGACACTCATAGTGGATCGACCACTCAAGGGTTGTCTCTGATGGGTGTTGATGGAATTCATAACTCCTTTTTGGTTATGTCACCAATATCTTATGATAAGGCAGCGATATATTCGTTGGTAGGTGACTTCATTTTATTTGGTACTTCACGGATTAGTGGCTGTCCTACTTGGGTTTCCATTGCACTTCCATATTTAGCATGGTCTACATCAGCTTTTCAGTTGCTTGGAAGTGTGTGGCATGAAGTCTATTGGAGGGACATAAGGTATGAGATGGGTAATTTTGATTTGCTTTGGTTAGATGACAACATGTATGTTGCTGGTCCAAGTTATGACAACAAGGTTTGGTGGCCATTTTTGTTGGTTTCTTGGCATGTGGGAGTTCATTTTCACATTGTCTCGATGTTCTACATCTCATATAGCAAGTTCTATATTTTGATTTGGGAACCGGGTATTGATTTGCTTGGTACATTATTTCACATGGATTTCAATATGTTGCTTCACGGTTTGTGGTGTTTGGGTATTTTAATTGGAGTGGAGCAGTAGGTTGTTTGGTGTTTGCTTGAGGGTTATCTGTGTAACTATGTTTCAGGTCAATAGAAGGTATGGGTGATAAGGTTGTATATGGTTGAGCATTGTTATAATACTACTTACCGCATGTCTATTGGTATGACTCCCTTCCAAGCATTTGTAATGTCCCCATTTTTAGCATTGCACTTCTCAGTGATTGATGGCCTATTTCTGGAGTGCTGTCGGCTAGTCTGAGGAAGAATTAGGGTTTCCGACTGTTTGGTGGGTTCTCTTGAAGATTCAGGGTTCAACTTGTTGAGTTTGGGATTTTAGATTGCGGTTTCTTTCAGGGTTTTCAGAGAGCTTCGCAATGGTGGCGCCTGCATCGCATTCTGAGCAACTTCTCGAATTTACTATTTTTAGTAAATTCTATTTTTAGCAGTGGTCTAGTCAGCATCAGCTCAGCAGGCTTTCCTCTTCTGTCAGTTCAGTTGGTAATATCGTTTTGGCCGTTTGATGCTTTTTCTGGAGAGATAAGTATTTTAATTAAAATAATGTTTTATTTTAATGTTATGACCCCTTGGCCTAGTGAAACAACTTTATGTTGTTTTAAAAAGGGGGACTTTGATGGGTGGTGCCTCATTTGGAGATGGATTGTAATATTCCAAAGGTTGAAAAATAAAGTGGTAAAAAGGGATGCCAACCTTTATGAAAGTCAAATTTTAATTAATTTAAATCAATCAAGTGAAAAGTACGCCATATTGAAGGAAGGCTTGGTTAAATCAAACCCTAAAAGAATCTTGAAATTAGGGCGCACCTTCTGGAAGCTTCTGGAGGGTCTTCTCAAACAGTTATAAAAGAAAGCCTTGGGTCTTCATTTTGGTATCTTTTATCTACAGTAATGTTACTCTGCCGGAATGGTATTGGATCGCTTCGAGGAATGAAGGCCTCCTAGCTTGGCTCTTCTTCTTGCTTGAAAGACAGCAACTAGTTGAGAGGTTTGAGTGTTATGGATTTGTCTTTTCAGTTATAGTTGGTTTCCTATCCTTTGTAGTTGAGTTTTATCATTTTCTGTCAATTCCAGAGTTGCTGGTCATGACTGCTGAATGTATGTTTCTGCTCACAAGTCTCAAATCATAAACATTCTTGTTTTGGGTATTGTCTCATTGTGTTTCCCTGTTGGAGGAGCCCCTTCATGAATATTTGCAGATTTTAATATGAAGTTTTTGATTTTATAAAGCAAATTCGTCATTCCTTGAAGGTCGTACTTTCTGGAGTGCCTTGGGATTCGTGTCAGCAATTAATAACCACTTTTAGTTGCCATTTCTTATTACTAAACTAGGCGCCATCATTTTGAAGGTCTATTGCATCAAACTTGAAGTCATTTGGGTCAGTTTTGAGTGATATATGAACAATTTAGTGGGTTACAGGCATGCTGGTTTTGTATTTCTGATTTCTGAACTGTCACATCAGATTTATTACAGTCAAGTTTTGTGTGGGATTTAAGAGTGGTTTCTTGATTGCATTTTGGTCTCATCATTCATAGTAAAACTTTGCAACAGATTTGAGATCATTTGGGTGAGAAATGAGAGAGTTATGAGCATTTTGACAAGGATCTGTGTTGCTGGTTATATATTTTAAGGTGCAGGTCTGTCATAATCAGATTTGAGAAATCTGCATTCTCCTTCTTGGATTGGTGTTAGGAAATCATTAAAGGCTTTGTAAAAGATTCCTTGTTGTTGCAGCAATTTGAAGAGCTCTAATACTTGATCTTGCAGGCATTTAAATATTCATTGTAAGCTGAACAGTAGTACTGTCAGCATTTCTCTCAGTCTTACTTTACATTCTGTATACGCAATTATATTTCTTTATATCTCCGTCATATGGTAGCTCCCATTCCGTCTCGGGTTGGAAAGCACATTCTTGATGTCGAGTACTTCAGCATTCTTGCTTATTTCCCTTAATAGCATTGTAATTCTTAGCACTCCACCATATGGTTGCCTCCTTTCCATACTGGATTGGGTAGCACATGCTTGGTGTTGAGTTTGTTTTCAGTACTTGTAGCGTAGAAGATCCTCTGACCATATGTTCGTCCTTCGCAGACACATTCTTGGTTAGAGTTACCTTTAGTTGCATTTTGTTTAAGGCACTGACAATCCTCTTGCCATATGACAGCCTCTCTCTTGTTGAGATTGAGTGCACATTCTTGACAACGAGTTATTTGTAATCTACTGGTTTGAATTATCTAACCCTAACGGGTGCTCTCTGCATTGTTGTGTACTTGGCAAAAATTGAAAAAAATTTGGCTCGGAATATTTCAGTGGTGTCAGAGCCAAGATCTTGCCATCTTGTGAAAGTAGTCAACGATTTAATTGTCAGATGAGTGACAGAGATACCATACACTACGTACAGAGAGAGATGACTACAGAGAAGTCTTTACTTGAGTTAATGCAGGAACTGTTTACGCTAATGAAGGATCCTGACATAAGGTGGGGAATCAGAAAGATTTATGCTAAGTCTGAAAGTCTATGGTGCACATGTCACATCAGAATGATCGTGAGCTTGATAAAGATACCTTGACAGATGAGGAGTTAAGGGTAGAGCCCCATAATACTTCCCTTGACTTGCATGTAATAGGAAGTGATGATGATCAGCTCAGTGAAAAGAACATCACAGTCTTGAGTCCTAATAAGGATTCAACCTATGAAGGTCTTGAAGCTAGGGGCTTCATAGAAGATTTCAGTAGAACTATTGTATGGGAAGAGTGCATTGATGAAGAGAATACTAGTGGTGTCCTTGAACTAGCTTTTGATCATTACCATAATGATATTATTGGTAAAGATTCTGTAGTGTTTATGCCTCCATTTGTTGAAGATGTGGTGATGGATAATTCTTTTTATGTTGCTGGCCAAAAAGCTCATGAGTTTACACAAGATAAATTTATGTCAAGAGACCAAGAAGACTTCTTGGGTAAGTATGAAGATGCTAATGACAAAATCAGCAACACATCTACTTATGATAATTCCAATGGAGAAAAGAATGAAAAAATATTCAAAGCAATCAGCTTTGATGACTTTAATTTTCAGTACAATGATAGTGAGATGGGAGGTATTGGGCTTGATCATCAAACTAAGCTCTCGGAGGGAGCTACTAGTGAAGATTTCAACTTAAGTGATTTGGGAGTTGACTTATTCAAAGAGTCATCTCTTCGTGAGGAGCATGATAAGCAATTTCCTGTTGACCATCTCAATCAACCCGTTAGCATGTGGGATCCGAGTGTGTTGGCTTCAAGGCATGACAAAGAACCTATGTGGGATAAGTTTCCTTTTGATCCTGATGAAGACCAAAATATTGTCTGCATTGCAAGCTATGAGGAGGCCGAAGGAGAAGTTGTTTTTGATGAAGAAGCTTACTCTGAAGAGCTCCATGGTGATCCCTTCAAGTTGATTGCAGCCACCAAGGAGGATGTTGTTACTTCCGAAACTTTCAAATCAGCATTCAATGATTGTTCGCTTGAGTCAGGGGCTGCCATAGCCTTTGATCAAGAAGACAGTAAGGTGGATGAAGAGCTTGAAGACCTTATGGCTCTTGAAGAAGAAAAGTTTAATGTGGTTTTAGAACACAAGGCTGATCTACCAATGCAAGAAGCTGATTGCAAGCTTGAGGTCGAAGAAACCGTGGGGTATGTTCCTCTCCATGACACTGAACATTCTCCGTTAGTTGAGGATGAAATACAAGAAGGTTGGTGCAGCTCTGAGGACAGCAATGTCACAAAACAAAGATCTTATTTTGAAGAGCAACCAACCAGCAATTCACCATCTTCGCATTCTTATGAGTGTGAAGGCCAACCTGAGGTGTCTGTTGAAGATGAAGTGTGAGCTCTATGTAGATTCGATCACACACATAGTCTGATTGAAGGGCTTATTTGGGAGGCTCAGTTGGAAGAAAGGCGAAGAGGAGTCACGGATGAAGTTGCTCTTCCCAATTTGCAACTAATCAAAGTTTCCTTGGAGACCATAAAATCCGAGTACATATGCTTGATTGAAGATAGAGATCATGCCGTTGAATCTGCAAAGAAGACCTTCAGTGTTTTTGAAGAAAGGGAGAGTATGGTTGATGAGCTCACTTTGGAGCTTAAATCAACAAAGGACAAGTTGAAAGAAACTCAGTTGGCTCTAAGAAAGGTTGAAGACCAGTTTGCTGATTCCAAACTCTTCAGGGAGCGAGAGAATGAGCAAAGAGTTGAAGAAATCAAGCAAGTAATTGGCGAGCTTGATAGTATTCGAGAGGAGTTTGATCTTGAAGGTTTCACAAGAAATTCAAAGGTTGCATGTGCAGATTTGGAACAACAAGGTGAAAGGGATGACTTCCAAGTCTTTGACAATCCTCTCTTTGAAGTAGGAGTTGAAGCAACTTTTGCCAATCCTCTCTTTGACTTGAGAAATGAGTCATGTGGTGAAGTGACCGAGCATGAGGTCAAGTATAAACCCCAGTCTATGGATGCTTTGATATCATTACTTGAGGAGGTGCCACACTTTGTGATTAATAGTCTTTCAAGGCTTTTCCATAATGAATGCATAAGTGGGTTTGAGGATGAAGTCTCTACATGGGAAGTGTTGATTCGAGGAGATTTCAACATCTTCAACACCAAGGTGTTAACAAGGCAAGACTTGGTAGCTGTTGGTAACTTCATTACAGCAGCAAGAAGCGATGATTTTAGTCTTATTACTCATGAAGAAGGGAAGAAAGATGGACCAGAACTTGGTGTTTGCATGCTTGTCAATCCATCCCTTTGGTTGAACAATACTTTAACACATATTAGTCTATTTTTGGATTTGGATTTGAGGTCATTTAATATTTCATGCTCCAATGTTGTTGAAGCTTTCATGGATATGCTTCAAAGGTTCACTGGCGGAGGCATCAATTTCTTCAGTATGCACTTGATCCTTACTAGCACTTGGGGATGTGTTGAGTTTTCTTTTCAGTATGTTGGAAATCACTTTCAGTTGGGTATCCATGCTTGGGATCCTCAATATGGGTTGATAGAGCTTATTACTTGTGGAAAGAAGAATTTTTGGAGGGATAAGGATCAAAATTTCAGTATTAATGGTGCAGTTACTTTCTTTACCAGCCCCTTGATGGTTCCATTTGTTGATGAACAAATGGATTGGAGAGAAATTTTGAGTAAGGGTCGGAGAGATAAACGATTGATTGCTCTTGAGAGTGATCCTTGGCTAAGACAAGAGCAGATTTGGAGACTCGTGCTTGCTGGTTGGAGGTAGACCAATCACCGTACATGGGGAGTTACTCTCATTCAAGAGAGTTGGTTCATTACTACTTGTCAAAGAGGTGGTATTGTTCAATTTGAGACTACTCTAGTGTGTTTTCCTGTCAATTTTGAGGTGTTATCCAGCAACACAATGCTCATCTCCTACACTTACACTTGGGAATTTCTTTGGTGCTGCTGTTTTTCCTTGTGCGAAGTACTAAAATCAGATTACACTTCGCTGACTTCAGCCTTGAACAGCAGTGGTTATTTGTTCCTTCACACCTATCCCATTCTCGAAGTTCACCTTACGGAGGTTTGTGAAGCAAATTTTAATAGTTTCTTTACTATATTGGTTCAGGATAGCGAACTTCCACATGCTTTGGCTTTTCATTCTGAGACTCTTGGAGTTGGTACCGTAAGAGTGATTAGAAGTCTTCATGGTGGTGTCGGTATAATTCAGTTGTTACATAGTAGCTCCATGAGGAGACATGAGTATGAGCTTGTCGAGCTCTTGCAAAGGATTGCTTTCCTCTTTGCAAGAAGATTTGAAGATGTCACATTTGCTTTTAGGGCTTCGTTCGTTCCCATATGGAGGTATGCTAAGGAGGTTAATTATGAGTTGAGTAGCTTATCTTTCTTCTTGCCTAGAATTATGATTGACAATGGTGTGGTTGATATTGTTGATTCGGGGCATCGTGGACATGAAATGTTGCATGATATTGATCTCAGTCCTTTAAAATCTTTCAGTTTGGGTGACATGGATGGTAACACCTTGGAGTTACAAGGAAGGGTAGTGCAACATTGGCATGATGTTTTCACTGATGTGATCAGAGTAGTGCAGCATCAGTATAGTGGGTCCTTCCTAAGACGGATTTGGGAACCCGGGATCATATTTGTTTGGTGTTGTGACCTTTTCACACATCGCCCCATTCAGATGGGAACCCCCTTTTATTTTTGCTCTGTTTCGGTCTTTTGGCTTGGGTTTTTTCTCGCTCTCTCGCTCTGTCTCTTTTCTGGTGTCTGTCTTTCCAGGGGGTTGTGTCGTCATTGAGCTTAAATGTGAAAATATTGGCCAATTCTAAAATTAGGGTTTCATCATTTTTTGGTCAAGTCAAAGTCAAGTAGGGCCAGTAAATTGAAAATTGAACTTAGCAATGTTGTCGGTAGACATCCAGCAGGCTTCCAGCCAGTTTTCATTGAATTCCGAGATACTTACTATTTTTAGTGAGTCTGCAATTCCAGGCAATCTGTCAGCATTTTTGAGATTCCGATCATCACACAGCGTTCAGAGTACATCAGACTGCTTGCATGCCAAATTTGAGCAAAATTGGACAACTTACTATTTTTAGCA
>VDFB02161501.1:0-10537 GCA_007258455.2 Sequoia sempervirens | reverse complement strand
ATGCTTACATCGATAGGCTGATATACTTTGGTATTTTTTATTAGCAACAAAATCCATGGAGAAGAAATGTTTGTGACTGCTATTTTGGGGAATGTGTTGATTCAGTGAGTATGCCAGGAAAAGCAAGAGGGAAACACTGGAGGAGAAAATGTTGGCATGAGAAAAACACCGGGTATGAGACTAGAGAAGACCGAGGAGATCCCCGATGGGGTTCTACCTAATAGCCTATCAGCCTATATGTAATTGTCAAACATAAAATAGTAATTTGTGATAATTTTTAAAAGATTCAATTTATAGCTTTTCTAAAAAAATTAAATAATTATTTTAATATTTTTTGTTTGATTTTCTCTTTTTAAAATAATTTTATTATTTGATAATGAGTGACATTTTATCTTAATAAATAAATTTTACAAGCAACCGAATCTTTTCAAGATTTTTTGGAATAATTGTTTCTAGCAATGAATTTTTTCATTTTTTTTTCTTATGATAGTTAGATGGGCAATATCTGATTTATTCCGGAGCTTGGTCATGACATCCTAATCAAGGGGTGCAAAATTTGAACAATATAGAAGTTGAATGGGAAGAAATACCCATATGGGTTTCCACAAGGAGGTTTTATATGCCACAAATTGTGCGTGGCTTAGCTGTGACCTAAGGAAACAAGCTTTTCCTTTACTGGGAGGGTATCATTAGTTTCTCTATGCTCTGTGGTTTCTATAATGCTCTTTTCTGGATTCTGGTAGTTCTCAAGTTTTTTATGTTGTGTCATCATTGTTAAACATCCAGGGGTAGCTGGTACAAGCCTCATTTTGGAATTCTGAGTTTTGTAAACATTGCTAAATTGTCTTTAGTTTTTGGAAAAGCAGCGGAGGGTTGATGATAGTCTTGGTCGAGCTATAACCATGATACTGTAATTTTCATAATTTTAGTAAAAAACATTTATTTTAATGTAACTAACATATGTTACAGCTAGTTGTAAGTAGGAGGAAGCCTCTAGCAGCTAGTAGATCCAATCAAGGAGTATGCAATCTTTTGCCTGTATTTTCTGTTAACCTTCCCTTGGTGAAACTCTTTTGCTTCCTTATCCACGGTTGTTTGAATTGTATATAAAATTTTTTCTTATTGGATTTCAACGCTTTCTTTAATCCCTTTTGTTTCCTTAAAACTTTAGCTGGAACTCCACACTGTTATGTCATCAGGCAAACTTGGATTTCAGATATACCTTTTACTGTCAGTTTTAACCTTCCCTTGATAAACTAGTTTTCCTTTCCTTAACTGGAACACTTTTGCAATCCAATTCTATGCTTGCAGGCTTACTTTACTTTTAGCCCCTTTCACCTATTTTCATCATTCAGAGGCATTAACATAATTTATTTTTTTCAGGGGAAAAGTTACAATTCAATTCTTCCTCCTTGGATATTGTGGTTTATATCTGAGAGAGGAATAAATTTGATATATTGATTTGGTTATGGAGTTGGTGAGAGTTGCAAAACAAGGGGGCCTTGTGTTCATACAGATTTTTTTGTTCAAAGGCTTTATTTCATAGTAGAAATTTTATTGCAAAGACAATAGGTTGGGGATTAAGTTTTCTTTTATTGAGAAATATGTTTTTCCTTACATCTTTTGAACAGCAAGTAGCACAAATGCATGGTAGCTTGGAACGAGATCTTCTGCTGGCAGGTTATATAGCACATGAGATCGTCAGTTCTGCGGAAGGACTATGTTCATCTGATGGGCTTCAGTCATTTATGGTATGCTGATAGGATTGAGATGTATATATATACATATTATCGATTTAAGTTTTAGAACGACAGTGATCACTTGTCCCTTGCATTACCATTTGCAGATAAAAGCACAAAAGCCCACATGGAAGACAGGGTCATCCTTTTCTCTCAAGAAAAAGTCTGTAATAGAACCATACAGTTTACCAAAAACAGAAATAACAGGTGTAAAATTGGAATCAGAAGATGATTTGGAGGATCTCATAGATGAGGACAGTCTTCTGTCTGAAGAAGAGTTGAAAAGACCTGTCTTGCTCACTGGCTAGTTACAGAGATAACCGTTTTCTTCTTTTTCCATTAACATACACTGTAATGTATATGATCTGGAGGGCAAGTCATTTTAGTGTTAAAATTTTTAGTTTGTTGAATTTTGTTTTGTTGTGCAATTGGTGACTGTGAAGTTGGTACAAAGAGGAATGCATACAAAAATTGTACCTGCGGACGAGCTGAGATTGAAGGAAAACAAGAGAAGTTAGCTCTGAACAGAGCACTGGTAAAAGCAAGCAAAGTAGACATGTACACAAAATGTATCTGAAAGAATCGAAAGAGAAGCCATGTCACTGCTGCTTGAAAGAAGGCCATTTTTGTAGTGGCCAACAGCACACTGTTCACAGCATGGTCCAGAACCTCGGCACACCTGCTTCTTATCGTCTTGCACACAGGCAGCATACCCAAAACATGTTCCATCACACCGCCAAACTCCGAAGTACTCAAATAATAAAGCAGCGAGAAAAACACCATTGATTGAGACAGAAAATTCAAAATGCCAGCAGCACCGGAGGAAATTGAGACAAGAACAGATAGCACAAAGTTTGTGCCTCCTGTGAATAGGACAGTGCTACTGGCAAAAACATGCTTTATGACATCCATGCTCTGCAGTGCAAAGTTCTTGACCTTCACGACCAAATCATCCCTACAGATTTGAATATCCTTAAATAAGTCCTCCAATTCAATATAAATTGCCCTGAAATCTCTGTTTTGAGCTTTGATACCAATGCTTTGAAGCTTTAGAGTGAAGGGATGAGAGGGTATGGCCGGGACAGAAGAAAACGTCGAATTATCATGGGCTGGCTTAGGAGCAAGCAAATTATAATGGTTGAAAGAATCTGCAAAATCTGTCATATTGTATTACCTAGCAATTGAATCCAGTTGCTGCGAGACCGTCTCGTAAAATTTAACAGTGTAAGTGTCCATTAATTCTGGAATATCATTATCAATAATCCCCTATTTTAGCCCCACGCGCTCTGCATAATTACTCTTCTGTACTGCTTTCTTCCGGTGACAAAGTCGATGATCATCATGCTTATGAGCCAAACAGCGATCAAAGTAGGGAGGTGTTTAAGTACACAGCGTGTTATGTAAATTGCTAGCCTCAGTCTTATCGACGTTCAGAATTTCTTCCGCGAAGCTTCGCCCTCCAACTTGCGAATTGTTTCAGTGTGTGGTCGCCACACCATTTTGGTAAATGTTCATCGCTAGGAAACCCTACTTATTTTCTCGAGTCAGAATGAATCCCATTGGCAAAAAAAGGGGGCCACAATCAAGAACCCCCAGTAACTTCAGGATGCTGGAAAGTTCAAACTCTTGCAAACAAAAGCATCCACCTCAGCAAATTTGAAAACGCCATAGATGAATCCTCCTGACTTTGAGCTTTTTCTCAAATTACCAGATGATTGAGATCAAGTAATGGCCCATGGCATTATACATAGGGTCCCAAAGTGGCCAAGGTGGTCGAACAATGAACGTGCCTTCGTGGGGTCATACGGGCGTGAAACTTGGGAAATGCCGGTGGGGTTCCCACATAGAACAGCCTATTGGCTAGTAAAGTGAAATCATACTTACGGAATCAGGATCTAAAGGATAGGAGGTTGCACCCTCAAAGCCAGACTCCACAGGGGCACCAATGGGTGCTACCAAAAAATAATATTGGGGGGCTCTAGGAACCCATCCACAAATTTTGCTTTTGTAGACATATTTCTAGGAACTTATTTGCAACGACAAAATTTTGCAATTTGAGTTCACTAATTGACAACTCTATTTCACGATAAAAAAAAAGATTAGTGTACTATAACATCCAAATGGTAATTGGTAGACAACTTTAAAATATCAATTTATAACCATTCCAATTTTAATTTTGTTGAAACAACACAAGATACAACAACAAGAATATAAATCCACTTTTAATGTTGTGCAAACACCAGGGGATACATGAACAAGAATAAAAATAATAAATGAAAATTCATATACCCCTATATGTATCTCTTTATCTTTGGGGCTGCTTATATGTGTGTGCATGCAGGCTTTTATTATTTCTATATATGTGTATTTATGCAGATTTTAAATTTTACTATGTTATGGCAAGAATCATATGGTGCAATAATCTTTCCAAAATGCATATAACATCACAAGATTAATTGGAGATTTGGCCTACGTTGCTTGGTATTCAATATTATAGACAAAACATTTAAGCAAAATACCAATGCAAAATGACTTACAAATTCCACAACACATTAGTTTGGGAAACTTCTATTTTGTTATACAAGAGGCACAACGAAGATGATTCTTAGAATACTGTAATATTAAAGAAACACCGCTATGGCTCTTTTGACAATGCAACTTAATCAATATATTTTCCTGCCTTAATAACAAAAAACAACAACAATTACTCAAGAATCAGACATATGTCATGCTTGAGTGTTTTCCTAATAGTTCTTTTATGATTTTCCTATCTATATATAATATTTAATGCCAAATAATGGAGCTTGAATGTAGAATATATGCATGTATATATGTGTAGAAATAATTAAGTAAATATATGCGTTAAATTTCCCCTTTATCAACAAATTTATAAACACACACATATAAGCAAATATATCTATCCATATGTACATATCTATATATGTATTTATATACACAGTACTATATCTAAATACCTATGTATAGTATATTTATTTATCACCATCTAACTCTTGCACTTGGAATTTATGGAGGCAAGAAAAATCCAAATTGTTTTTCCCCTCAATTAATTGACTGGAATGGATACAAATTCAAACCTTTTTGGTTGCTTATACCATATTGTCTACTCCAAAGTTTGGCATTAGTATAGGTAGCTAAAGGGTTGAATTTGAAGCCTTCACAGCCAGTCAATTGAGGGAAAATCCAGTCTAGATGCTTACTTGCATTTTGAAATGAGCCACAGGGGGCCTACTTTGTATATATGGATATATATGTCTACGTACATGTATATTTTTAAATGCGGAATAGAGAATTCTATATATATATATATATACACCAATTGTAATGCAATGGAACAACAAGAGCTAAATGCAATATTCAATGTTGCAGTGGGGAAAAGTTCACTACAAAATATCCAAGAAAATATATCTATTTAGTTGCATTCTCAAAAGAGCCATTCTGGCATTATGAATATGTTACACATACTGCACGATTAAATGTTGGCTTCTCCACAAATAGAATATCAGCTAAAGATATAAAGTTGAAGAGAGAAAATAACTATTACAAAAACACTTAAAAGCCACCAAACTATTTTTTCCTCCATGCCTATACAAAAATCTTTTCAACTTCCCAAATCAAATATGTAAGCCTAGCTCTTTATGACATTACTTATTTTCTTTAGGCTATGGCAACAATTATATGGTGCAACAATCTCCATAAAATGTGTATAACGCCATAGGCTTAATTGCAAATTGAGGAATGCAACTATTGCTAATTTTTGCGCTAGTTTTAAGTCTATATAGCTTGTTACATACATTACTTATGTTAAGTGGTGAATATGTTTTATGATATTCTTTCCTCCTATTTCAAAGCTCTATTTAATGTTGGGTTTCGGTATTCTCTCATTTTTTTTGGTTCTTGAGTGTTTTCCTAATAGTTCTTTTACTATTTTCCTATTTCTCTATAATATTTAGTGCCAAATAATGGAGCTCCAATTTAGAATTAATTTAGAATATATGTATGGGTATGTGCAGGATCATGATGGAAAAATGTGCCCCTTATGGCAAAAATTTAGAAAAATTAGAGTTAGGAAAATTGACATAAAATTTTGAATGCTATCTATCTTATTTCAAAATATGTAAGAATAGAATTTGTATCAAATTAAATGTAGCTCGATACTACTAGGTTTTGGCATTTTAAAAACAAAATCTATTTGGTGAAAATTTGAAATTTCTGCAGTTGGTACATAAATTTTAGGAAAGAATAAGAAGTAGGTGTTTTCCTAATTCACCAACCACAATAAAATGATAATATTTTTATAAGATTTTAGATATATAGAAGACTAGCGCCCTGAAGGATGTATATTTTTGTAAGTTTTTTCCAAGTAAATAATTAATTATGAATTTTTTATTACAATTTTAAAAAAATATAAAACTCATATGTCCTAATTAATCTTTAACTTTGGTTTCTCAAAACTTCAAGAAATTCAATTTTCTTTTTTAATCCTATAGTATGTGAAGCATAGAATGTGATGCATGCTTTGATTCACGTGATACCATTTGAAAGCTTTTATAGATTTTTTCAATCAAAATTTATCGATCAAAGACTTTAGTCATAATTTGAATAGAAAATGAATAATAATTACTTATTAAATTCAAAATAAAGCATAATTTATATCGGAAAGTCGAGAATATCCTTTTAAAAACCTCTTTCGCTTCATCAATTTTAAAAAAAATAGTTTACCCACATACCCATCATATTGCCACTTTTTGGCCCATCATGATCCCTCGCCAAAGACATACCCTATGTACATATATAACCATTCAGCCATCCTTTGATGTATTTCTTTTGGTGAAGTTTCCACTAGTTTGCTACAAATTCTAGCAAAATACCTCTACATGGTGTAGGACAATTCTGAGTCTACAACAAATCCTCTTGTTGTTATAAAGGCCTTGTTTGCAAACCTTTTCTTGTACAAATATGTTTAGTATGGGTTTTCAATCATTCGTGATGTATTAGGGTAGGAGAATAATTATATGAGGTGACCCTAAATCTTTTTATGTAAAAAAGACCTTGCCAATTTAAACTTATAGACAGATAACAAAATTTGAAACATATTGATATAAGATTCAACCTACATCCTTTACTGGTAAATATTGAAGACAAATAGAGAATTGTATAAGAGGTATTAGACCTTATGATGGAAATTAGCTATAGGCATCTCCACCTATAATTCTATCACTATCTAGACAAGGTGTAACACCAATTTCTATGTAACAATTAGTTTCTCAATTGAAAATTCAAGCTACATTATTTTCCACTAAATATTATAGACAAAATAGGGAAATTGTAAAACAACTATTAAAAGAACAGTTAAAAATCATAGCTAAATCGCAGATGAGTTGGAACCCACACTAAACATTTTTTGTAGAAGACAAGTAGGCTATGTAAGACTTGGTTTGTGAATTCAAATTTGAAGCTACATTCTTTGGCACAAAACCCATATTAAATAGAACTCATAAAGCCAATGAGTACCAATAATCTACACAACCTCCCCACAATGGCATAGGCTTAATCAAAAATTCAAGCTACATTGCCTAGGAGTAAATTTTGCAGAAAAATAGAGAATTTGCAAAAGAACTATTGCATGAAAAATCCTCTTGTCGGTCAAGCTGATGAAGAACCCACCAAAAGTTAAAATAGATAAAAGAGATATTAGAAACAATAACACTTACCAGCTACCAAACTAATTTTATATCCAACATGTTCATAATCTACAAATGGTCCTATGTTAATGCGTCCAACAACATAGATGCAAACATATAACTAAAACAATAAATGGAGGGAAATAAAAATACTAACCCTAAGCATATTTATTGAGCAAAGAAACAAGATTCAACTACAATTTCTCATATGGTAACGGGTATAAAGCCAAAGATGGACAAGGATAAACTCACTCGCATCCCAAGCAAGCGCCTATCAAAAAATATGCACATTATGTGAAAGGTAAACAGTAGGAAAAAGAATATCACACAACATATTGGTGCAAGACAAGCAGTCTATGTAACAACTATAAGAGCTATTAGGATGATACTTACGAATCAAATGTATGTCATTCTCTAGTGTTTTCCTTATAGTTTTTTTACAATTTGCCTATTTATCTATAATATTTAATGCCAAATAATGCAGCTTGAATTTACAACATATGCATGTAAGTCACTTGAAAATTGACCTTTTCTTGACATGGGATTAATCGCATGATAATTTGACTTAATGAGTCTTTAATCTAGTAAGTTATGAGGCATTTTATGTGTCCACACTAGGTCTTGGACCCTGTAAATCAAATAACATGCTTTTAATGATGTCTTGTAAAGGTGTTATAAAGTGTTGTAAAGGACTTTCACACTTTTCTAGAATTAATTAACCTACTTCTTTCCTAAATTCAACATTATAATAACATTACTCCATCAATATTGAAGATTCTTAATATGAACTTAATGACAAACTAGTGTTGTAATGTGATTTATACATTCACATTGGTTCTTGTGCACTTCGAGGCTATGTGGACCTAATTTTAGTGTTGTAAAGTGCATTTAATTGCAATTTCACATTAATTTATGTGTGTCCTGCCTCCCATTTTACATTTCCATCATCACATTGTTTAATTGACCCATATTGTGCATCTTGAGGTGCATAATTTGATCAAATAACTTGCTATAGTCACTCATATAATCCTAATTTTCTTACTTGCATTCTAGCAAGCAAGACCCCCTATGGGACCCATCTTGCTAGCTATTACGCACTAGTCCCATCTTAGGTGGGTGTCATTCACCATGGGTGTGAATGAGTCCCATTTTGAGTCATTTTTAGGGTTTTAGCAAGAAAAATTAGATTTTAAGTTCAAATTTTCTTCATCTCAGCCTTGTGATGAGGTATAGTTAGGATACTAAGGCACACTTGACTATAAATAAGTGTTTCTATCCTCATTTTATGTCTAAAAACTCATTATTACTTCTCTCATCATTAATTCATCTTTCATCTTCTCATACAAGTCAAGCAAGCTAGGGTTTCTTCATTAGAAGTTGTCAAGTTAGCTTCCTAAAGTATTCAAGGGCTGAATCTTCAAGATATGTTACAAAATTTAAAGATAAAATCCTAATGATAAGGTAATAACTTCCATTTTGCATGCTTCATTCCTTTATTTCATCATTTTGGTTTAATTACCTAAACGGGGTTTGAGAAAGGCAAAACCCCATGCCCTAACATTCAACATATCTCTTTCTTGTCTTGTTTGTAGATCTTGGACTCCTGGAGGATGAGGAATAATTGAAGATTACATTTAAAATTTATTCAAGTCAAAATATCAACAAAGGTCACTTTCTGACTCGAATACAATAGTTTTAGAAGCTTACACCCCAGAGGGAAGGAGAAGTGCATATCGGCTTCCGGGAATCCACCTTTGAAAATATAGAAATTAAAAAGTGGACTCGTTCACCATGGGTGGTGAATGAGTCCCACCCCAAAGTCAATTTTTGGATTTTTACATTTTTAGATACCCTTTTGTCTTAAACGGGCTCTGGTTCAGTTTTGCAGAACTGGGACTGATTCACCCAAAGTAGCGAATGAGTCCCACCAATCCTAAATCTTAGTATCAATATCCTTCAGATGTCTTCTCTAGTCCTCATCAAGCTCCCAGGTGCACTCTTTTAGTTTGATTCATTTATGTTAAGTTTTGCATTCATTTTTAGTTCATTTCTACATATCACATTGTGTTTTCAAACAAATCATAAATCTTAGTTGTGCTTTCATTTTCAGTAATTTAGATTAATCTATTTTATTTATTTAAGTTCATTTACATCATATCTCATTGAATACATCCTACTTTGAATGTCACATAAGCATTTTTGGATCTAATCTCTCTCCTTTTGGGTGAAAAACCCTATAAGAGTTAGAGAGTCCATCGGGTCCAAAAATCTATGTCACAATATATACCTATTACCATAGAAGCAATTGTAGTTAAATTTTCTTTCTTTTATTATTGGTCTATTGTTTTCATTATGTGTGTATATCTTTGGCATTGCAACCATTACCGAGGAGGAATTGTAGCTATCTGTGTGTAGGGTTTAGGGTTGTATGAAACTATTGACATATTGGAGATAAAATTACTTTGGTGGTTGTTTAGTGTTATTCTAATAGATATTTTACAATTTCTCTATTTGTATATATTATCTAGTGTTAGGTGATGTAGCTCAAATTTTCAATGGAGCTTGTGGCATTATACTGATTTTTGCATGGGTGTTTTACATAGATGATTAATTTATTGTTAATGTCTTCTTGTTATATGTTTCTATCTTTGGTGTTATACCCATTTTCGAGACTTAAAAGAGATTATTGCTCTTTGTGGGTGGATAAATTGCAGTTAAATCTTGGTGCAAGACAAGAAGTTTATGTAACAGCTGTAAGAGCTATTGTGATGATACTTATGAATCAGATGTATGTCATTCTCCAGTGTTTTCCTTATAGTTTTTTTACAATTTTACTATTTGTCTATAATATTTAATGCCAAATAATGCAGCTCAAATTTACAACATATGCATGTATATATGTATATATGTGTAGATATATGTATAATATATATATACTTGTTACCATAGGAGCAATTGTAGTTAAATTTTCTTTCTTTCACTATTGGTCTATTTTTTTCATTATCTGTGTATATCTTTGGCATTGCATCCATTACCGTAGGAGGAATTGTAGCTATCTGTGTGTAGGGTTTAGGGTTGTATGAAACCATTGACATA
>VDFB02161500.1:0-22010 GCA_007258455.2 Sequoia sempervirens | reverse complement strand
TATAATTGGCAGTTTGTGTGGCGACAACTCATTATAGGTTTTCTCCACACCATAATGATGTCGGCATTATTGTGTCTTTGACAGCAGAATCCAAATCATTATGATGTTTTGTTTAAGTGTATTGGATTTCAAATGTTATCATGTGTTTTTGTAAAGTCTTTGCATTGACAAAAGTTTAGGGAAAAAGACTTTTGTTGGTTCTTTATCATGGCTAAGTATGGAACCCTAGCCACCATGGAGTGCATGATAATTTGAAATTTTTTTTGGTGTCTTTACATAGCTGACACATTGAAGGTTTATGTTCTGGTTTCTATGAGCTTGTTGGAAGTAAGAAAGGCTCGATTGTTTCTTATTTTTGCTTTGAGTTTGGTATGCTAGCTATGAGCTAGTATGAGCTACGACTGTGGAAGTTGGTCTACCTTTTAGTTGGACAATTATGATGATTTTCAACAGTGTTTTATGGTATTTGTTTCATTTTCTCCCACCGTGAATAGGTAAAAGAAAAATCTTCGCATACTTTCAGTTTTTCCCTAAGGTTTTTGTGCTAAAACAGTTGGTTAATGAAGTCATATATTATTTGGTTTTTTTTTTAAACAAAGAATGAGACTCTTTGACAATTATGGGTTTTGTGGTTAATGAGGGTTTTTCATTCATTGGGTATTATGCAAACCCTCCTATGATTTCTGACAGTTTCTTTGTAAGTTTGTTACTTGAAATTATATTTCTTGCTCAAATTGAATAATGTTAGTTGAAAGCTTGGGTAACCCTAACTCGAGATGGTTTATAGTTGTTGAAACTGCTCATTCACAGTGGATTTAAAAAGATGATTCCAGGTTTTATTTGGGGCTACTGAAAGAAGAAGATGAAACTATAAGACTTATCTTTAACAGATTTGTGTACAACAGTTGGTAGTATTGAATATCTTTAAAAGATGAGTTCTTGAGAGAGGAATGTGAAGCTTCAGAAACATTGTGTAAAAGTTTTACTGCATTGAAAATATTTTATGATTCTCAAATTATTGTATTTCAGGAAGATTTTTTCATTCTCATACAACATTCTTCAATGAGCCTAATGTGGATATTCTTAGTCTTCTATTGAAATTCTAGAGTTGCAAAATCTACACTTCTAGGGTTCTGATAAGATGATATAATTGTAGTGCATTGTAATGGAGTTGGTGCTCTAAATTTGTAAGGGGTTGGTGCTCCTTGGAATGGACGTTCCTAAATATGTGAGGGTTTGGTGCTCCTAGAGTTGGTGCTCTAAATTCTACCTATAAGGCATTGTAAACAAAAGTTTTATTTAAGCCAGTAAGGCATCATTTTGGAGTGGTTTTTCTACCCCAAGAGGGTTTTCCACTCATCAAATTTATTGTATTATTGTCTCATTTCTTTGTTATGATAGTATTGCAAGATTGTGATGTTTGTCATTATTAGTTCAATGTTGAATGGTTGTCTTTATATTTCTGCAAATGTTTATGTTGAAGTTGGGTATGTGTAGGATCATGATGGGCCAAAAAAATGGCAATATGATGGGTATGTGGCTGACGACTATTTTTTTACTCAAAATTGATGAAATGAAAAGGGGTTTTAAAGGAGATTCTTAGCTTTCCACTGAGATAAATTATGCTTTACTTTGAATTTAATAATTAATTATTATTCATTTTCTATTCAAATTACGACTAAAGTCTTAATTGATAGGTTGATTGAAAAACATCTATAACTTTCAAATGAACTCACATTTTTTTGAATCCAAAACTTCTTGCATCACATTCTATGCTTTGAATACTATAGGGTAAAAATAATAATTGAATTTCATGGGGTTTTGACCAGACAAGGTGGTCAAGTATCTGATTTTATATTTTTAAAGTTGTAGTAAAAATTCATAATTAATTATTTACTTGGAAAAAAAAATTACAAGTATGAATCACATCAAGGCATAATTCTATACATATATCTAAAATCTTATAAAAAAATATTATCATTTTATTGTGTTCAGGGTGGTCAGACAGACACCTACTTCTTATTTTTTCCTTGAAATTTAAGTACCATTGCATTGAAATTTAAAATTTTCACCAAATAGAATTTTTCTTTTAAACAAATCTAGTAGTTTAGAAACTACATTCAATTTACTATAGATTCTATTCTTACATATTTTTGAAATAATATAGATAACTTATTTAAATTTTTATGTCAAGTTGCCTAACTCTGATTTTTCTAAATTTTTTGCCACTTAAGAGCCCATTTTTTCCACGATGATCCTGAACATACCCAATTGTCTTGTTACTGTTATGAATTTTTGTCCAAGTGAAAACTATTTCAGTGTCTTATTCATATGCTTAGTTGATGCCCAAGTCAAGTCTGCTTCTCAAATTGTCATTTTTTTTTCCTTGGTTTAAAAGTGAACACTGAATTAAAAATATTGTGGTTTTTATAAATCACTGATTCACCCCCCCTCTCAGTGATTTCAGTCTTCCAAAAATTGACACTTGAATGTCTTAACATTTTTTGCCTGGCATCCAGCTCTGCCATTCAATGGCATAAAACTTTGTGCTACAAACAATCTATATTGCCCACTCCTCACTAGATTTAGCAGTGTACAGTTGGAATGAATTGAGCCAGGGGGAATCTTTCAGTTTCTAGGCATTCCCTTTTCCTTCCAAGCCTCTCCGGCTAACCTGTGGCAAGCTATCCTCTCCAAGATTGAGCAAAAGCTGGCCTACTGGATTACCAAGCCTCTTTCTCTGTCAAGGAAATTCTAAGTGTACTCCAAGATTTTAGTGCCCACACATGTCTACTACTCCTCTTGTTGGGCCCCTTTAAAAGCTACCTATGGCAAACTTGAAAAGTTGCTTTGGGACTTTCTTTGGGCCTTTGCGGAGACTCACAGAGGATTTCACTGCACTACCTAAGAGTTTTTTTGCCTTCCCAGAGACTTTGGAGGACTTGGGTTGCTCTCCACTCAACGACAAGGGACTACCTTGTGTGTGAAATGGATAATTCATGATCTTACTGACGATGAAGCCTGGAAGATTCTCCTCAGGCATTGCATCTAGTCCAATTTTCTAGTTCACAGACCCACCTAGAAGGGGATTGGCTTTCAAACCCTTCTAGTCATGAAGGAACTAGTTTAAATTGTGGAAAATTTTGTGGCCAAGAGCATTTGGAGCTAGGAAGTGGTTAAGCCTTGGTTCTGTTGGGTCAACTCTGGTTTCCGTGATGGGCTTTCACTCAATCAATAGAATGTTTGGTGGTCGCCTCTCTTTGCTAGCAATGGTCAACCACTAGCTAAGTCACCTTGGCTTAAGGGGCTAAGATTCCACAAGAAAGGTATTCAAACTTTGCAGTAGGTGTTTCACAGACCCATAATGCCCATCATGTTGTGGGAAGATTTTTGTGCCCTTTACAGGCTTCAAAACCAGGACCGTGTTACTTATGATGGTCTAGTGAATGTTATTCTTCCAGAAATGCTTCATAAGGTAGGAATTCGTGGGTCCAAGCCCTGGTGGAAGGACTAGAAGTGGGACCCAGACACCCCTTTCAGGAATTACAAGCCTAGGCTTGGTTATAGATGGCTTTCACCACACTTTCCTATGATTGAAAGTCTAAACCAAAGGTGGCTTCTTCAATCTCCCTCTCATGTCTGGCGAAAAAAATTCTTCACCACTTGGTCTGCAAGTGTTGAGTCGAAACTTGCCCACTTTTCTTGGTGTATTCTTTTCCAAGGCTTGCATGTGGGTTCTTGGCTTGTTCACTTGGGGGTCCAGGACCCTCTTTGCCCTTTTTGTGGGCAAGCTGAGTCTTTTAAGCACCTCTTCTGGTTTTGCACTAGAGCTTAGCAGTTTTGGAATTGGATTCATGACTTCTTCCAGCCCTTCAGACCGAAGCCATTCTCTTGGCATATGATTCTACTGGGAGACTCGCCTAGACTTCTTGCTAAATATACCCAACTTTGAAACACTTTTAGGGTGGAAATCTTGTTCAATATCTGGAAAGACAAAAATGTTTGCATATTTGCTAACACACAAATGGATACAAATGTTTCTTTGTATTCTAAAGCTATTATTTGCTCTAATGTGCTCTTGCAGATTCATGTTTAGGACAACAAGGTTGCACTTGAGGTGGATCACTTGCAGGTGCTTTTGGATCATTGGGGCAATGCCCTGTAGACTGTTGCTCGGGTGCCCACTTCACCCACTTCCTCTGGCAGTCTATCACCCTCTCAAGGCTAGCATCGGATTGGCTTCGCTGGCCTCCACTCTCAGCCTCCTCTTTGGCGTGGTTCTCACCCTCCTTAGAAGACTCGTTCTCCTCCTCCGTGGGCTAGCCAGGGGTGGCCCTCTAGAGGAGCTGCAGGGAGCAGCGATGGTGGTTCTGAGTGGCCCTCTGATGACACTCTTGCTATTGGCTCTAGTTGGCTAGATTATGGCAAAAGCTTTTCACATATGGCACTTGCAATCTTGCTCCGCTGCGAGGATAAAGATAAAGATAAATAGAAAGATGTTGATGATGGATGGGGTCCTCCTGTTGACATCAGTCCAGACCCTGGTGATGTATGGGGGAAGCACATGGATGCCAGAGACCCTCCTGGCTCTGTTGACACTACTCTGGCCGCTTGATGGCCATTTTATTTTATAATTGTAATGTTTATGGACTTCTGGCTAGGCCCAAGTGACTATGGTTTTTTTGGTTTTCTAGGCTTTGCCCATGTGACTCTCAGGGTGTGCCTTTTTACCACTCACCTTTTTTTGTGAATATGTGATTTTATCTTTATTTATAATAATATAGATAGCTGCCTATTCATCAAAAAAAAAAAGTCTACGATTGTAGAATTAAATGAATATGTCAAGTTTATTTGATTTCCTTTATAAACCTTTTAAATCTGGCTACTATTGAAAGAGAAACTGCTTAAAATTTATTTCCCTTAAATCAAAAGGAACTTTAAGCAAAAGACCAAATGCCAATGATAGATGGCAGGGCATCAACCCCAAGAATTTCCTGAAAACATATAAGAGCAGAGAATTCAAAAGACTTCCAATCTCAAGGTCATATAGTTGTTATATTAGAGTTCATACAAATTTAACCAAAGTTGACGCTTGTTTGTTGACACACACCAGATGAATAGCCAGTGAGATAGAAATATCGTGCTAAGTAATAAAATCCACCAAGAATGGAAGAGACAACAGGGTGCTGCAATTGGCAATACACAAATGCAATTTGTAGTTATAAGGAAGATGCAATAAAATAATAAACAGTCTGTTATATGAAATTTCTTTTGTTCATAAATTTGAGAATGAAAATGTCTCACGCATGCAAGCAACTATTGTTGAGTCGTTGGAAAACAAGTTTCAGCTGTCGTTTAATGGCAAATTGGCTACCATTTAATGGTAAAAGCTTCCAAAATATCAGGGAAAAGCCTCCAAAATCTCACATATCATGTAAAAGCTAGATAAATATTGATTTGCCAACTAGATGAGAAAATTTCATTTACAATTTTTTTTTGCCAATTTGATGGCAACATTCCTTTTTCATTTGCATTGCTTTATGTTTTAAATTTGCGTGCAAATATTTCAAAATCATAGAATACCTAACTTCTTGAAGAAAAAAATCTAGATTTATCTAAGTTTATTTCATTTCACTATTTAGAACTTATTATTAATTGTTTAATCAAGTCACATGGAACTAGAACTTATTATTATATAATTGAATTCAAAAACTATTTATGTACTTTGTTATATTTTATACTGATCAAATTATAATTAAAATCAGTCAATTCAAATTTCACGGGGAACTCATAAGACAACTAAGCATATTTACTTTAACCTCTAATGTGCTATTGAGTCTTTTTGCCAATTTTATTTTGCTCATATATTATTTGATTGATTGAAACGGTGATAGCATATGGGCAATCTATTGCTGTTTTGAATAAGTTGATGAAAATAGGTACCTCGAGAAAAGATATCTCTCGGCATATTTTATATATATTAATATTTAATATATGTATGCTAATTTATGAATATTTTTTTATACACAAATTCATAATATTCCTAATATAATTGCAAAATACCTCTCAACATAACATTACAATGAAAAAAAAGCTAATATAAAATTATTCCGAAAGCTTTACTATTTCAAATAACAAATACAAGCCATATAAATATGAGGCCAAATATTTTTAAAACTAAAGTGGGTCATGCCTTTAAATAATAAGGAGGACATTAGTACACTATAATAGTGCGCTCTTTCTTTCTAAAAGAGGACCACACTAGAAAAGATCCTCTGCTGTCAGAAATATTAATGGAGTATCTTTTCACAGCCTTTCAGTCATTATAATCCCTGCCCAAGCTATGCCCCACAAATGAGACCTCCGCACATCCATTGACATCTCTGTACGGCCTCCTGACACTCGACAGGCCACACTATCCATTGACATGAGTGTGCGGTCACAAATAAATAACGTGTATCATTGGTTTCCCTGGCCACTCTATCAATCATAAATTACCTATGCACCTGTGGATGCATATTAATCCAGAGTTTATTAGTTCTTTTGCTGCAACTACAATATTATTTATTCTGTAAGTATTATATTGTTCCTTGTCTGCCTTCAAATTTAAACAGAGTTTGTGAGTTGGATTGTGGACTTTAATTGATATAAACCAAAAAAATTAGTTTATTACAGCAATATTTGTATGTGCAGAGTTGGTTAACACTCATGTTCAAGATGAGAGTTCACAACTTCACTTGATTGACACACTTTTTCACAGTCGACATCAAAATGTTTAGACTTAAGCCAATTGCTTGCCCTTCAATTTGTTTAATATTAATGAAAATTTTGCTTGCAAAGGCACCTAACACCACAACCATGGAACACTCTCCACTATACATGTTGATTGAAGAGGACAGACTGACAACATTCAATTCGTCCAGCAATAATTAATTTACTTTATGGCAAGCAGATCATGTGTTAAATACACACAAAATTATTTTTAGAATTCTCACTATCAGACTTACAGATGGTTGATATTTAAAGAGAGTGACAAAAGAAAAGTTGTCAATTTTGTAGTAAGAGATTGGTGAAACCAGAATGGCATTTCATCATGAAGTGTTCAGCAGACAATGATATTAGTACTAGAAAATAGACAATTTAAGCATCTTGTTTGAGGAGGCAAGTATGTAAAGTGTGGCTTTTGGATTGAACTGAAAAGACAATTTAAACTTCTTGTTTGAAAAGACAGGTCTGATAAAATAAATTTCTTTGTCAAAATTCAGCAAAGAAAAACAAATCTGAAAAAACAAAAAAAAAACACCTTATTTGGAAAAAGACAAATCTGAGAAAATAAATTTTCTTTATCACAATTCAGTACAGAAAGTCTGATCTCCAAAAAGCTTTCAAACTTTAAAAATTCGTACCATTTCCTTGACAATTCCGTACCCCTATATTCCATTTTTTTTTTTTTCAGAAAGTCGGTCTAAACTCTCCTCCTCCGTTTTATTTTTTACTCCCTCATTCCATAAAATAAATACGTGGAATCTTCTCCTATAAATCCTCCACCGAAGTACCTAAAATGATAGGAGTTAGCGCCTATGTGTAGGAGAAGAATTCGGTGTAGGGGCAGTTTAAATAAAGATGCTGTGGTATTTAAATAATATAAAATTTTAAATGATTAATTAAAATTAGTTTAATAATAAATATAATCAAAGATAATGAAATTTTTTTACAATTAAAAAGATTATAAAGAAAATTAATAATTTTATAATATTTTATTATTATTTTATTTTTTAAATATGTTTTTGTTATGAAGGTTTTAATATATTCAATAATTTTTTCTATAACATGTATCTTTTATGATAATATATTTATATAATATTATTATCCTACTTTTAAAATAATATAAATATACTAATTAAACTTGTTGATACAAAAGAAGAGTTAGAAAAATTTGTTAAAGAACTAGAAAAATAGATCATGGAACCAAATCCCACTTTTAAAATAATATAAATATACTAATTAAACTTGTTGATAAAAAGAAGGGTTGGAGAAATTTGTTAAAGAACTAGAAAAATAGATCATGGAACCAAAAGATTATGCATATACTAGATTCAAACCTACAAGAAAGGGTCTTAATGAAAATTATGGAGCATGAACAAAACAAAGAACAATTCTAGATCTACAAGAAAGGGATAATAAACAAATCATAGAAGAGTATAGAAAAAGAACTATGAGTTTCAAGAAATTAAAGTCTATCATTTTCAGAAGGATTATATAAATCCTTATGTGAATGAGAAATTATGATAGTTGAGCATAAGGAAGAATAAAATTCAAAGTTACAAGAATGCGGAAGAGAGTGAATTTTGGAAGAATCCACCAAGAAGATGAAAGGTATGGATCTTTTCTTAGAAAATAAATCCTTGTTAATTCAGAAGGTTAAAAGTAAAAAAAAAAAACTTTTTGGAAATATACTTGAAAAACATGTTCCTTTCTAAAAAGCATCCATCAATCTTCAAAATATTGGGTTAGAAACATATAGATTGATGTCCTAAGTAATTATGCTAATGAGTGTGCACTTTGAGGAGAACTATATTTAATTTTAATATTAAAATTTTAAGCCATAAGAAGGTTTGTGATGATGCAAATATCTCTAGTTCAATAGAGGGATCTAAGAGCTTTGACTATATGTATGTTATTAGATATCTTTTACTTCATGCTTTATCATGCTTGATTTGTTAGCATCATAGAACAAATCATAAGAAAGTTGAAATAATTCAAACTTATCATTCCATAAGATTATGTAATTCAAGAGTTAGGCTAATTGAAGACATGTGAGGATAAATGTAGAAGCTTTTCCTACTATATTAACCAAACAAAAAAGGGAAGATATTAAGGAACACATGAACTTGTGGGAATTTTGTTTGGTTTAATATTATCATTGTTAATAAATTTATCATAACATTTTCTTGGATATTTTAAAAACCAACTAATTTATCCATGGAAAATCATAAGGTAGGTGATCAATTGTATGTTTAGAAAATTGACATTAATTTATATTTATTTACTTAAAAGTTATTTTATAAATTTTTTTCATTTACTTAGAAGATTTTAATTTAAAAAAATATTAATAATAATTCTAAGTAAATGAAAAAATTCTAAAATAACTCTTAAGTAAACAAAAAAAAACTTTAATAATTCTTAAATAGTTTTAAGTTTTTCAAACATTTAGTTGTGTTTCATGACATATAAAATAACTCTTGAAGAAAATAAAAAATTAAATAATTCTTAAATAGTTTTAATTTCTTAAATATTTAATTATGTTTCAATTTTTATATATGACCATGGCATGTCACTTTATGTCTTACCTATTGTAGATATCCATTATTTATTGTTTAATATTTATAATTTAATAAAATCCAATATATTTTTATGAATGAAGGAAAAAAAAAAATGATATTAAATTTGAATATTATAAATTTTCCTACTGTTGATTAACATGGACTATAAAATATATATTAAATTTTATGAATTATAATACTTTAAAAGTTGTTTATATTATTTATGTTATTGTTATATTTTCATTTAAGAATTATTTTTCACAAATCATTTTAATAAGTGTTATTGGAATTAGTTTTGTTGTAATTTGTTAGAAATTATAATGTTAATTGTTGTTATTTTATTCTTGAATTTTTTTTTATAAACCATTCAAATTAAAAAAATAATTATAAATAGAAATAACTCTTACTAAATAGAATAAAAAATTCCCAATAATTGTAAAGTAAAAAAATAAATCTTGAGAAGAAATCATTAAAAACCCATCACAACAAAAATATATTTAAAAAAATAAAAATATAAAATCATTTATTATATAAAATTTATTAAAATCTTTCATTATATATATTTATTATAAAATATTTTTTAATTTTCTATCACCTTTATTTTTCAATTGTTTCATTAAATTTATTGTTAAACCAATTTAATTAATTCATCTCCTACACAGGCGTGCACTTTTGGTTTAAAATACTATGCCGTAATATTACAGCAGCGTAGTATTTATAGGAAAGGATTTCACAATATTTGTTCTCGCATGGAATGTGGGAGTAAAAAGAATAACTTCAAACGTGAAAACGGAGGAAAAGCGTTTACCGAAACGGACTTTCTAAAAAGCAAAACCTTGAATGTGGTGGGGTACGGAATTGTCAGGGGAATGGGCCCGGCCACCTAAGCACTCAGCGCTTAGAGTGTGCCGGTCGGACCCCCTTTGGGGGTAAGAACACCAAATGGGTGTTCAAGGTTAAATATAGAAAGGCAGGGCTCAAGAAATTCCAAATTGGCCGCCACAAGTAATCGAAAGGCATGAAGATGAATGGCTTGCACGCAGTGATGGTGCCATTCCCCGCGCAAGGCAGTATCAATCCTCTTTTCAATTTGGCTCGCCTGCTCTCTTCACGAGGGGTTTTCATCACCTTCGTCAACACGGAGTGGAGTCACAGGTGCATGTCCAAAGCAGGTAATAATGATGAAGAACCCTCCACCTCCACATTTAGGTTTCTCACCATTCCAGATGGGTTGCCGCCAGATCATGGTCGCCTCGCCAATATTCCCGAGTACCTAATCGCAGTGGAAAAACTCGGCCCCGTCTTGGAGCATCATTTGCGGTGCAGGTTATCCGAGGGAACTCCTCCCATCACCTGCATTATAACAGAAAATTTCATGTCTTGTACTCACGAAGTGGCCAACAAGCTGGGAGTGCCCCGAGTCATCTTCTGGACAATGTGCGCCGCCTCTTCTATTGCTCAGTGCAACACCAACCTTCTCCTCTCCCGCGGACATATTCCTGTCAATGGTACAGAAGTTACACTAGTGATTTTCAATTCTGTATTGATTGTTCGAAATGTTTGTATTAACCGAAAGCTTATAATTGCAGTGGAAGAGTCGAAGAGGGAAGACAAAGTAATCACTTGTTTGCCTGGTAATCTTCCGCCCCTGTTGCCGAGCGATCTGATTTCCTTCTATCGTGCTACCGACACATCGGACGTTTTGTTCCAGTGGTTTCTGCGTGAGTCACAATATCAAAGTAAGGCAGACTATGTGTTGGTCAACACGTTCGAGGAGCTGGAAGCCCCTCAGACGGTAAGCACACTGTCCTGTAATGGCTGCCCTGCTTTAGGCGTAGGGCCTGTGTTTCTTCCCAATTTTCTGGAAGGAATAGATTTGAACGGGCGCGCGAGTCTGTTGGAGCAGGATGAGAGCTGTCTCGATTGGCTCGACGCCCAACAGCCAGCTTCTGTGATATATGTTTCCTTCGGTAGCTTGGCCGTCAAATCAAACGAGCAGCTGGAGGAGATGGCATTGGGGTTGGAGAAGAGCCAGCACCCTTTTTTGTGGGTGTTACGGATGGATATTGTGGGAGGAATGCCTGCAACTCTGCCGGAAGGTTTTGAAGAGCGGATAAAGGATCGGGGACTGGTTGTAAAATGGGCACCGCAGTTGAAAGTTCTGTCCCACCCTTCCGTGGGAGGGTTTCTCACACACAGCGGGTGGAATTCCAGTTTGGAGAGCATAAGCATGGGAGTTCCAATGCTTGGATGGCCCTTTTTCTGTGACCAGTTTCTCAACTGCCGCTTCTGCAAGGATGTGTGGAAGATTGGCATGGCCTTCGAGGGCGTGGAGGTTGATGAAAAGGCCGTGGTTAAAAGAGAGGAGGTAGAGGAAGGTGTGAGGAGATTGATGGAGGGTCCGCAAGCAGAGGAGCTGAGAAAAAGGGGAATGCAGTTGAAGGAGTCTGCATATAAAGCGGTGGCGGAGGGAGGGTCCTCTTCACTCAATTTGAACAGGTTTATTCATGACATGATGCAACTTTCCATGACTTGATGCTTCTGTTAAAATGCCCGAACAGTAAAATTATTTCCACTCATCTACTTACCTTTTCTGTCAGCCACGTAATTTATTAAATAGTCTATATTGCGTGTAGTAAATGATATGGTATGCTATGGGCAATTAGATGTTATGTTGCACGTTTTGGGAGTTTTATATTCAATTTGATATTGAAAGTAATTCATTTTCCCGCAGCACCCCTATATATAAACAAGGCCTGCATATGGCAATGTGCTAATATAATACCTTTCCACAGGCAGCGTTCTCTGGAAATAATGTTATCAATTGATAACATTTCAGGTAAATAATTATAAATAATATAAAAAGTAATTTTTTCATACTGTCTGAAATGGTGTATATAAATTTTTTTAAACACTGAAAATATTTAAGTGTTTTTTAATTTAAAATATTTAAAGGATGTTTTGGATCATATATCATGATATTATAGATGAAGTAGAGAATATGAATTAAGTCATGAATTTTGATCTTTAGAAAGAAGAGATGGTAGGGTAGGTGATGAGAATGAAAACAATGAAGGGACCCAGTAAATAATAAATAAAACTAGAATAAAAATTGGAACATATGATTGAGTAATGAATGTTGAGATTGATATTAAATATTATAATATTTATGACTATAATGTAATATTTTTAAAAATAAACAAAGTGGAGTAAAATTATAATTATATAATTTGTGAATTTAAATATTATTCAATTATAAATTCTAACAATATATTTTTTTTTACTTCCTTACGCTCTCTTCATCTTGATAATGGATCATGACTCAAATGTTGATGCAAAAAAAAAAGAGAAAAATATTAAGTAGTTGATTGCAATTATCACCTAGATGCAATGAGTGGTAAGTGAACCATTCGTTATCATGAATTATGGGTTCTTGAAAACCACTTTTCATAAAACATGGATCAATGGATTTGATTCAAAATCTACATCATTAAATGTTGATTGCAATATCATAATTATTCCAAAAGCTTCACTATTTTAAATAACAAATAAAAGCCATATAAATATGTGGCCAAATAATTTAAAAACGAAAGAGGTCATTGCTTTTAAATACTAGAAAAGACATTCGGTACACTATATTATTTTATGCGCTATTTCTTTGTTATAGACAACCCTAGTAGGAAAGGCCCTCCAACTAATAGAAACACTCAATTGACTACCTATGTCACCACAACCTTTCTTCAGTCACTATAATCCCGACCCACACTATTCCCCATCATGAGGGCTTGCACATCTATTAGCATCTATCTACAACATCTTGACAATCAACCCCTTCTCATGAATGTGCAGTCAGAAATACATAACGTGTAACCATGGTCTCCTTGGCACGACATGCCACTCTATCAATCATAAGCTATGCACTATGGATGCATATTAATCCAGAGTTCATTAGTTATTTTCTTGCAACTACAATATTATTCCTTGTCTACTTTCAAATTTAAATAGTTGGTGAGTTGGATTTTAGACTTTAATTGAAATAAAACCAACAAAATAGTCAATCACAACAATGTTTTTATGTGTAGGGTTGGTTAAAACTATCATGTTCAAAATGAGAGTTCACAACTTCACTTGATTAACACACATTTACACATTCGACACTAAAATTTTTAGGCTTGAGCCACTTGCTTTCCCTTTGATTTGTTTCATATTAACAAAAAATTTACATGCCAAAACACCTCATGCTACTAATTTAGTATGTTACAATTTGAAAAAATAAACAACCTATATTATAAGCAATTTTTAAATGGAACTTTTCAAAACAAACAAGCCCACATTATCAATTCCTATACTGATAGGAACCCCACCACCATGGGGCGCTCCCCCCTATATAGTTGCCAATAACTAAACATATTGATTGAAGTGGACAGAATGACAAAACCGTTCAATTCATCTAGTAATAATTAATTTAGTTAATGGCAGAAAAATGAAGTATTAAAAATAGACAAAACTATTTGAGAATTCTCACTATTAATTTTAGGTTTGACATTGATAGATGGTTGATGAAACCCTAGTTTTCTTACTTGTGAATTTTCTCTATGTGGTGAATGGTGCTTTCTTGATTCCTTCAGATGTTTCCTAATTACTTTTACTTTGGGAGCGAAGATGGTGGAATCATGTGCGTTAATGAAACCCTAGTTTTCTTACTTGTGAATTTTCTTTGTGTGGCACGAACGTTGCTTTCTTGATTCCTTTAGGATTTCCCTCTTAGCCATTTCCTTCCTTATTTTCTTGCTTGCTTAGGTTTTTTTTTTGGAGTGGTATGAGCTAGGGCATGGGGTTGTGGTCGTAGCTACACCTAATTTGTTTTGCATGGAAGGTAGGCAGGGTTGAAGGGAGCTTTGAAGTTGCATTCATCTCCCAATGAGACTCAAAGTGGAGGATCAACATTCCAGAGGGGCTCTTAATAAGGTAGATGGTGGGGAGCACAACTATGAGGCTAAGTTGATAGATTTTGAGGCAAAAATTGAAGAACTAGCCACCATGAACACAACAGGAAGAAAGGGAAAGATTGATTGTGTAATGGAAGAGACCTTCAGTGAGGATAAAGGTAAAACCCTAGAATTTTTGCTCCTAGATGATGTTATAAATTACATTTATGAGTGCCAACATAAATCTCTGATTCTATTCTTTTTAAGAGGCATCCCATCTAAATCATATTTTTTCAAATGGACAAAATTAAACCTGGAAAATAGGGGGTGGAAAATTGAATCAATGAGAGGTTTGGGAAAGTGATATGTGTCTTGCTCATTTAAATCTATTGAACATGCTCAAACGGTTTTATAGTATGGGACTTAGGTTATATATGGAAAATTGAATCAATGAAGTTGCATTAAGGGTACATTCAAGGGTATGTGCGGAAATGGAATTGAACCAACCATTGCCAAAAAATATTAAACTCATTGGACTAGGGTTTGAATTTTATCAGCTAGTTGCCTATCTAAGCAAACCTAATGCTTTTTTTACTACCATCAAAAAGGCCATTTGATCAAAGAGTGTCCTACTAGAAAGAATAAATATATACAGACCTATGTTGAAATGCCACTTAGACAACCACAAACCAATTGCAAGTTTCCTATCCCTACTGCTCTTAAGGGTCCAATGCATAAAAAATTGCCTGAACCACCTACTAAAATGCAAAAAACTAAAACTATGACCACAAATAACCTAGATCCCAAAGATGAAGAAATGTAGGATGGTTGGAAAATTGTAAGGAAGATAAAAGAACATTCTAGTCCAATTATAGGTCAAAATGGTGAAATTGTGTCAAATGGTGAAAGTGTGTCTTCGGGCATCTAACCTTCACCCTCTCACTGCAACCATAAATTTAGAAACATGGCTTCTAATTCGCCCTTCCCTCTTCAAGATAGAGATCTTGGTGCTCTCGTCCTATGACAAAAGATTTGGGTAGCTCTAATTTTGTGATTGTTTTAGTCAATCAATTTGAAGCATTGCCACAAGAGGAGGATCTCTCTATGTCTTCTTTACCATGAATTACAAAATTTTGTCATGGAATGTAAGAGGGATGTCTCTCCCTCACTGTAAATATGGTGTGAAGGATGTTATTGTGAAGTGGATACCAGATATTTTTTTTTTTCAAGAGGTTAAACTTAATGGTCTTCGTCTTGATTCTTCTCTATCTAGCATATGGAGAGAGGCATCTTTTCTTTATACTTCACATAGAGAAGGTAGGGGGGGTAGTGATTGGTTTTTCCTCATGGGTCTATATGTTTTTCATTGACAAAGGTGAGGACCCTTCACATAGTTGTGTGTGGGCCCTAACCTTTATCAATGGCTAACCTATTGGCTTTTTCTTAGTTTATGTTGCTAATTCTACTAAAGATAGAGCTAAATTGTGGGTTTTGATGGCTGAAAACCTTTCCAATATGGATTGGGTTATAGGAGGTAATTTCAATATGGTAGAACACCATAATGATCATTGTTACCTTAGTCATATTAAGCTAAATAATGAAGAATTTGATAAATGATTGTAATTTTGCAATACTTTAGGTGTGGTTGATCCAAGTCATAATAAAAGGGGTAGTCATGACAATAATTGGTTCACCTGGTCATCTAATTGCAAATTTGGGGAGGATAGGAAGATGAGCAGACTTGACAGATTTTATATATCTCCTAATCTTTTTGTTACTCAAGAGTCCTTAGGGATGGTAGTCAGGGTAGACTATTCTTCAACTCTTTCTAAACATTACCCCATCATTTTTATAGTCTCTAGAGTGGATAATAGTAATGTGAACTTTGAGTTACCTTATAAGCTTAGTGTTTCTCATTTAAAAAATCCTTCATGTGTGGGAGCGTTAGTGGGCCTTTGGAATTATTTCCCTAAACCAAATGAAGGGGAATCCTATAGACAATGGTAGCACAATGCAATTTCGAAATGTGTTGAATTCCTACATGCTTTTGGTAGAAGAATTTCTTGGAAATGGAAACAAAAATTAAAATCCCTTCAAGGGAAGTTAGAACACTACAAAAAATTACTTAATAACAACCTATGTAATTATAATTTACAAACTTTTGTGGCTATTTTAGAAACTCAAATTCATTGAATGGATAATTATAAGGGGAAAGGAGCTAAAATCAGGGCCAGATTACACTGGATTAAAGAGGGGAATAGAGGCTCTAAATATTTACTTAAGTATCTTAACTATAAACATAAGAAATAATTTATTGGTGCTATTCAGGACAACGCTGGTTTGATTCACACCCAATAGGCTGAGATTAAAGGGTTGTTTCAAAAATATTATGAGGAATTATTCAAAGAAGACCCACATTTGGAGGATGCTCAAGCTATCTTGGAAGATATGCTTCAAAATACTATTCCTAAAATGGACTCTGAATATAGCAATTTTATTTATCATATCCTATCCCTAGAAGACATAGAACATGTTGTATTTTCCATGCCTTCTTATAAATGTCCTGGAGTTGATGGGTGCTCGTAGAATTTTACCAAAAAATGTGGCCTCATATTAAAGATGATTTCTACCTGGTTTACCTTTAGTCGTTGGAGCATGGTTCTTTAGGGCCTAATTTAAACAAAGGTCTAATTAAGATCCTTTTGAAAAGGAACAATGAAGATACTATTTCGGGTAGGTGTCTAATCACTTTGCTTAATAACTCTTATAAAATTATTGCTAAAGCATTAGTAGCAAGAATCAAACTAATTTTAAAAGAAATAGTCAAACCAGAACAAACTGGGTTTCTTGGTGGAAGATTCATCTTGGATAACTTGATCTTTGCTTGGGAAACTTTGGAATGGTTACAAAAATCAAGCCAATACGCCCTTTTGGTCAAACTAGATTTTGATAAAGCATATGATAGAATGTGCCAGGGATTTATAATCAAGATGTTACATTGGCTGGGATTTGGTCCCAAACTATGAAGACATGTTCAAATATTGTTTAATGATGCCAATTTTTAGTTAGTGATTAATAAAGAGTTGAATAATGTTTTCCCTTTACAACGTTCAATTAGACAGGGTTGTCCCTTGTCTCCGTTCTTGTATGTGCTTGCTACTAATGCACTTGGATACCTGCTACAAAAATATAATCAGTTGAATCTAATTAAGGGTATTTCTATCCCCCATAATTATGTGGTGATTAACTCATAGATGACAGCATATTGTTTATCCAAAATTCTAAGACGAAGATCAATAATGTCCTAGGATTCCTTAACCTTTATTGTGAAGTTTCCAAATCAAAACTTGCCCACTATAAAACTAAATATTTGATGGTTGAATCTGGTTCACCCCCATGGTGGATCCATAAAGAGTGGAAGTAAATTAAATATGGCTAGATTACTTGGTATCTTGGCATTCCATTCGGAATGGGGGTCTCAATTTTTGAGATGTGGAACTATTACCTACATAAATTAAAGAATAAATAATGTAATTGGGGGAATAATTTTTTGTCTCTTGCTGGAAGGATTCAAGTGGTAAATCAAATTTTCTTGGCCTCACATGTATACTATTCTTCTTTTTGAATGCCATCAAAAAAGGTTATGAGGATTTGGTTAAAATTGTTCACAGTTTCTTATGGGCTAATTAGGGCAGTAAAGCAGGTTTTAAATTTGCTTCTTGGCTCCAATATATCCAACCCAAAGTAAAAGGTGGATTGGGCGTTGTTGATCCAAAGACACAAGGGACTTTCCTGGTAGCTAAATGAATAGTTAGAACATTTAATGGACAAGTTATGTGGAAAAATTTGGTTTTCTTTCTAATTTCTCAAGCTTCCATCAAAGATAAATGGCAAGCTATCAATTGGGAAGACAAAATTTTACTGGCGCCTTTCTTCCACCTTAGAGCTTCCTTTCCCCCTCTTTCAATCTAGAAGGCATGGCAGCAAGTTAGCAACTTTTTGGATTGGAAAAGCTCCCTTCAACATGGGTTCAACTTTAGATTATCATGAATATGGTGGAATAAACTGGTGCAATATCTTGGTTAGCCTCTTGCAGTTTCCTTTCCTAGGTTGGCATATTACTTATTTAGGAAAGAAGTTCACAGGTTTGGGGATTTTTGGGACTTTACTACTTGAGAGTGGGTCAATCAGCACTCCCTCAAGATTAACTTGGGTTTGAATTGTAAATATAAGAGTTTTATTATTTTTGTTAAGTCATTAGTCGCCTTCGAGTTGGTTATGAAGATGTGTATGCCCCTTCATTGTAATCCTTGAAGGATTGGTGGTGGCTATCCAAGTGTCAGTTTTCCTTGTTTCCTCTTACAAATGTCTACTTAAATTTTCTCCCACATTTTCCATTAAATCCCAAATTGAATCTAAAATAGAAGTGCAAGTTTCATGAAAATACTTGGAAGAAGCTGAGTACTCAAATCTGGCATTCTAAAATAGAAGCAAATGTTCAAATCTTAGTGTGGAAACTCTTGCCCTATAAGTTTCCTATGGGTGACCAATTGGGATACATGCAGATTCACTCTATTAAATGCCCCTTTTGTAAATGCATTGAAATATTGAAATGTTCATATTTTTTGGGACTATTTTGTGATGAAAAGGAAATGGAGGGATGTTTTTGTTTACGTACTTGTAGTTTTTTAGCACAACTTGAGCTAGAAAGAAGTTATTTTGGGAATAGGCCTACACAATAATATTGTGCTAATTCCATACAGTAGCTTGTTTTGTTTAATTTATGGAAAAGTAGATTCTTGGTTGTATTTGCTGATCATAATGTTCATCTGGAATAAAAAATGCTAAGGTTTTACTATAACATTATTTTGCAAATTGTTTTCTTATGTTCTCAATTGCAGGGAGGCCACAAAGTTAATATGAAGATAAGAAATCATTTTGATAAGATTAAATGGAAGATTTTGTAGCTTTCCAGAAATGATGTAATTTGTTCCAAACAACTTCAACATTTGTTAAAATTCAGAGTTTGATTATTGTTTGTTCAATTGTACATTGTTATTGATTTTGATGCCTTGTGGCTTGCAAAGTGACAGTATTTCTATTTGTTATCTTGGTTTTCTATGTATTTGTAATCTCTCTTTTGACAACATTTTGTTGCCTCTTTCTTGTATTATTATGCATTGTTTTAATTAAAAAAAAAGGAGTGGAAAAAGATAATTTGTTCGTTTTGCAACAAGGGAGTGGTGGAGATAGAATGACACTTCTTTATGGAGTGCTCAACATATATTCAATCACTTATGAAACACATTGAAATTGAAAATTCCAACATCTTGTTTGAAAAGGAAAGTCTGATCAAAACTATAGGGGAGAGGGGACAATAGTCATGCGGGCTAACTTTGTCAACATGAAGCGATTGACTGGAATATCATAGAACCTTTTTTTTTTTTTGAAATATGGATTGGCCTCTTATCTATCTATAACTAAGGTTTGGATATGTGACTCATCATGCAACTCACCACATCAGCACATCTAGTAAGAAGTGTCTAAAATTTGACTTTTTAAAGATTTGACCAAATCTTAATCATGGGACCCCTAGTAGTTGAACAAAAAAATACCATTTGTTGCTTGTAAAATATCATATTTTTATTTAAAATAAAATTAATATGCAACTAAATGGACCAAATACCTATTGGTAATCATAAATATTTGATATCTCTAACTTTTATATTCAACACATATGGACCAATAGTTGAACACAAAAAAACTCTTTGTTATAAAAACAACATATAATTATTTAAGATACAACTTATATCAATAAAAAATGGACCAATAGTTCAACAATAAATCTTTTTGAAAATCTTTCATATTTAGTGGGAAAATACATGGTATTTATTGTGCTCACCTTTTATATTTGTGATAGGACAAACTATTAAAATAGTATACTCCAATGCTTGTACATTGCTACCCTAATAATTGTACACATAAGAATAATATTTTTTCACTATGATAACAATACTTGTTTAAATGAGTGTCTTATTTTATTAAATGAGTATTTTATTTTTTAAATGACACACTTATAGTGGATAGTTATGATATTTTATTTGAGACAAAAAAATACTTAATTTACTTCTTCATAATGTATTTATGTTTTTATTATATAACATTTAGATGTTCTCATGTGTTCAAGTATGGGTCCACTTTTGATCAACATTTGGATTTTTTTAATTTACATTTGGACTATTTATTTACCCCGTAAACATTATTAAAAATATTTCATTTCATTCTTTCAATGACTATGCACCATCTGATACTGCTAAATTTATTTTCACTGATGAATAATGTATAACCATTGCTTCCTTGGTAAACCAAAAAAACATATCTTTCGTACTTAAAAAGGGAATCTCGACCATCAAACTTAGATCGTACTCATACTAACTTGTAATTGCCATTAATAGCTAACTAGCTTGCCCCCTCAGACAAGATAGATTGCTTTATGTTGCTCACCAAAATTATGTTGCAAGTATGAGCAAGTTTGGTGGTGTTGTCATTAATGTTGTCATTGATGTCAACATAGTTCATAATGTTACATATTGTGCATGTATAGTTGAAATGTTGTTGAAATGTTGTGAGTACATGGAGCTATCCTTATGATGTTGAAAATGTGTTGAAATGATGAGTTACCAAGTGCTTTTGAGAAAATTAATAAAGAGTGAATTTAGAGTTATGTATGTTTTCAAAATGTGCTCCAATATGTGCTTCATGTTTCTTCTTTGTTGATCCTATGCTTGTGTGGATATGAAGGGTTGTTGCTGGGGATCTATTGGTGTCATCCCCTGATTTGTAGCTTCTAGTTTGATTGAGTGTGAAAGTTGTGTTCACTAGTGTGTGAACTAGTTTGGTTGAGTTGCTTGTTTCAAGTCTTGCGAATATACAATATGTATTGTAATAATGTTCTCTGGGTTCTAGCAGAGATGTTCGTGGTTTGGTGCTCCAGAAGTTGAGTTTTAGAGTTGTTGTATGTGTTTGCATAGTTCAGATGGACTAATGGAAGGTGTTTTGTGTTTGAAGGTTGTTGCACTTGTTGCGAATGTATCTGAAGGTATCTAAGATGTGTTCTCATGCATTAAAAGCATGTTACATCATCCACATGTTATCTTATTGCTAGGAAGTGTGTACTCCAATGTTCATTTATGTTTTCATTAGGTTTGGCCAACCTGGTGTTTACACTTCATACAAAGAATTAATATTTAATTAAGGAAGTGTCTGGTTGATCCAAGATGTTGCTTTTGGTCTTGGTTAAGTGTTTAATTGGTCCACTCTCATTCCTGTCCACTACAGGAATGTTGAGTTGCTGACCTAATTCAAATTTATGAAATGAATTGTATGTAGCCAACCTTGAAGAATGTTTCTAAAGTTGAAGATGGTATAAATGCAAGTCAAGTTGCAAAGGATTAAAATATACAAAGTAATGAAGTAAGCCACAAGTGAAGAGCATAATTGTGTGAAAGTAAGTTGAGGTAGCAATACTTCATTGTGTTAGATTCCTGAAAGCAGTGAGCTGAAGGTTTTTGCAATCTTCTAATCACTAGGCTATGGATGTGTGTAAATTGATGCGGTGGATCTTTTTGTTATCTTTTGTATTTGTAGGCAGTGAGCCTCCCTATTGGACAGTGAGTCCTTTATGTAGGCAGTGAGCCTTTTGTATTCGGTTTTGCTATTACTTTATATTGTGAGTTAATCTTCACTGTGTTTTTTCCCT